>BPTQ01000008.1:194484371-194782002 GCA_019973895.1 Chrysanthemum seticuspe
TTGACAACTTTTGTAACTTGGGGGACTAAAACTGCCAATTATGCAAACTTGATGCGTTTTTCACCAGATTTTGATGTTTTTGCATTTAAAACATATAAAACACTTGTTTGTGATATTTTTATCATTTTGAAGCATTTCTGAGTGTTTTCAGATGTTTTTGGCATTCTAACAGTATAAAAATGATGAGTATTTAGACACTCATCATCGAGCATTCTATCTGGGTACCGAGGAAGCCCGCAACGCGTAACGGGTACATTCCTTTGATCAACCACTTTATTTCTGTACAACATGATTTTGAGTGCATCACTTCCTTCCAATTCTTACCACGTTCACGACATTGATTAATTTGAGACCTATTGATATCGACCTTAGTTTTTACATATTTTGTTGATTTGATTTGATTTGTGTAAGCAAATCCAATATCGAGCGAATCTTTCAAAAGACTTCATTCAAAAGACTTGTTTCCTAGCTTGATCTAGTGACAGTTCTTGTTTGATGAGTTGCGAAAGTCGAGCTAAGAAACAAGTTTACTCAAGTCACTACCTAAAGGTCTTTTGAGGGCTACGTTCAATATTGGGTAAGTTTACCCCATCAAATCTAATCACGGGCATGTAATTAGTTGGATGAGGAACCCTTATGCATGAGCATTGACATGATCATTTAGACTATTCGTACGAGCATGAACTTTTAGAACTCTTGTCGAGGTTCGGACCATAGTATGGTTAATCGAATTACGAGGACGTGATTCCGCTGACATGGGAAGAATGTCACAATTCTCAATTTCCGGTCATTTCTTAAATTAAATATGCATCATGTTAGTTCATTCATGATTTTGCATTTCACATCAAACGCGTAAATTTTATATTAAATAAACGTTATCGCGTAAGTTATTATTTTGAACATTTAATCCGCTACTTCCAAAAATGATCCCGATATATTTTTATACTTACATTTAGTTTATAAAAATAATATTTTGAGTTTACCTAGTGTTTTAAATTTATTTTGTATATAAATCGTTAAATTTATATTATTACGACACTTTTCTTAAAAAAAAAACTACACGATAATTATTATATCACTCAAATTTTACAAGAAATGTATTTTTACAATTTTTATGATCTCATTATACTTTATTTTGATCTATTAAAAATTACTTTTACCTAAAACTACCTTAAATACATTAATGTATATACAATCTTACAAGCTATTATTAACTACACATTTTACTTACATCTTTTTACAATTATATACAATATAAGAGATGAAAAAAAAAAAAAAAAATTTACAAATGCTTCCCCCCTTGGCCGACCAAAGGGGGGGGGGGGTAGCATTAAATGGTTGGTAAAGAAATTCTTACTTGTAAAGATTTACACTTCACCTCAAATATCCTACTTCATTCATTCAATCACAAATAATTCAACAAGTTAGTAAAAAGGTTTTCTTCTCTCTTTGTTTCATCTCCTAGAACCGGCCTTCATAGGTGTTAAGAAGGAATACATAAAAATTTTCCAAGATCAAGTATAAACAATCTAGTTACACTCTTATTAAAGGTTTTGAAATAAAAACCTAGGGTGTTTAGGTTAATCCTTGTTCTAATCACCTCATCAAAGTAACTAGTAAGCATATTATTTTCATTTTTCATCTTTCATTATCATTTCATATGTATTTCATCATTTTTGAGCAAAGCATGCAAGACTTATGAATATTTATACCATTTTTACATTGTTTTTAGAGTTTTATATATATAAGTCATCCTATAATTTATCCCTTTTTATAAATTGGTCTTGATGATGTTTAGGAACCCATGACACCCTAAGAAGGTGTATGGTAGGATTAGAATAGCTTTGGATTTGTTTTGAAGGGATTGGAATAGGTTTAGTACGAGAAAAACTATTTTCGACAAGTATAAAAAGTGGTCTGATCTTGTTTTGAATTTCTGGAAAATCCGACAGTAGACACGAATTTTTGGCCTAGATATTTAGAAAATATACTTTAAAACGAATCCGTGGCCGCTTGAACGGATTAAAACGGAGTTATAACGAAGAAGTTATGAATTTTTCAAGTTTGACGACGAAATATATATTTTCTGAAATTTCAGCAAACTGTTTTTGTTTTGTACGAGTCAAAAACGAGTCTTAAGCTTTATAAATTATTTCGACTTATCAAAAATATATTAGTATACTTTGATACGAAGCTAAGGACGTATAATACGTAGAAAACGGATTTGTAACGACTAAAATATACACGTTTTTACAAAATTGCCGTAACTTTATTTTTAGAAAAACTATATTATTTTTATTTGTCAAGTGTTACGGTAAACAAAACGACCATATTGAAGGCTATTTTTAACGTTGATGTGGAACTTTTTGTAACGAGATGTCTTCTAATAAAATCGAGATCACCAAGCATATTTTTCAAAACGATCAACCGTTTGTATAGCGGGGTTGTAATAAATTATTTACGGTTGCTTAAACTTTGCCGAAACTCACTTTTTAAACCACATTTTGGACAAAATCACCATATTTAACCTCTATTATCTTTATGTTCGAGACCTCTATGACGAAAACTCATGTACTAAAACTTCTAGATTTTGATACAAGCTTTCCAAAACCGTTTAGTTCGTTTCCTAACGTTCGACGTACACCATTTTACGACTAGCTTTTCGAAGCCATTTTTGTCACTTTCATGAAATTTCCAACGACATTATTTTACGACGAAAAGTTGTATTCTCTTAATAAATCACTAAAAGTCTATCGTAGGATATCGTTTCAATGTAAATACATGTGAAGTAATTTAAAAATGGTCAAGACGTTAAAAGATTATATTTTCGACGAGAAGTATTGTTTTCAAAAATACATAAGTGGTATAAATATCATCCGAATTGCGTGCATAACATTACATCATGACTTATTGCATATCATATCATTCATAATAGGTCAGTTTCGAGATTCACGCTACATTTCGGTGTAACCACTTTTGTCATCGCATCTATTCATCAAGTGAGTAATCACACCCCCTTTTTACCGTTTTACTATATTTTGGGGCGAAATGCATGAATCGTTCTTGAGCTAAATTGTTTACTACTTTTATTAACTAGTTTGACTAGAACTTGTGAACTTGAAACAAATCCTTGAACTTAATTATGAAATAATGCCTTACTTGAACTTATTGAACCGTACATGTTATGACCTTGACCTAAAGTCTCCTATGTTCGGAGCATCACTATAAAGTCTCCTATGTTCGGAGTATATCTTTGGGAAGAGGCACCCAGTATATCTTTGGGAAGAGGCACCCAGTATATCTTTGGGAAGAGGCACCCATTATATCTTTGGGAAGAGGCACCCAACATAACTTTGGGTAGTGGCACCCAGCTTAGTTTGGTTTCATCAGTAGCATCCCTGAATTATTATATTCGTGGTACTATATTGTGAACTATTATGACCGCTTATACTTGACTACTTCATACGCTATATTTTGTGCAATGGGTTGTGAATACACAGGTTGCAAGTTTTGTATGGGCGGAACTTGGAACTGAGTGGATTTACAATGCCTTTGCTTTGTGGACTATTTTCGTTGACCGAAAGCTTTGAATATTTCTTACGAGTTTTCTTATTTTGCTAAACATGTTTACTCACCAACTATTTTCATAGTTGACCCGTTTTTCTCTCATGCATTTCAGGTGATCATTAGTAAGCTTTTCTACCAGGTCTTGCATAATGAAGTTTTCACTTGTCAATACAAATCGTTATGTAATGGAACGCAATATTTTGGGAACTAAACTTTGTTATATATTTGCCGATGTCGGCTAAACTGGTATTGTAATGGTGTACTCTTTCTTTTAAATCTTAACGTTGGTATGTTATATTATCTTGTGCTTATGTTCCTTTCCGTTACACCTCGTGTTTCCGCCTCCGGCGAGGGTGTGACATCTTCCTAACTAAAACACTCCATCTCATATTAAATGAGTTCCTAGATCAGTGCAACCTCTGAAGTTGACTCTTGTGCATGTCAATCATCACATTCCAATGAATCCTAGTGGCTTAAGGCTTAAATGCACTTGCCAAATCTCTTAGTTTATAAACCACCTTGTTAGGACCTCCATTGTCATCACTCTCATCCTAAATTTCTGCTTTTGCAACCTCTTGAAATCATCTCATCATGAGGAAAACCCCAAGTAGTAACTTATCCACCAAAGAACCACCCATGAAAAAGGCTCGTGTTATGCACGAAATCTCTTTAACCGAATCATCTCCGGTCAAGCCAACAAATGATAGGATCCTTCCTCATCCAATCAAACCAATTCCTAAAAGGATAGTACCCACAAAACTACCAATGCCAAACACATCCATACCTCCTAGGCCAAACAAAATTATCTCCACTAAACCATCACCATTGGTTCCTAGAGCTATTTCATTTACATCCCCACTATCATCACCACACCTCTACAATTTAGAGAACTTGCCTCCTAGGCCGTCTCATCCGCTTCCGCCGACAACATTCTCCTCATTAGGAGGAATAATGGTTCAAAATCAAGGTGTTGAGTCAACACTTGCTCCGGCTTCCTTTTCGCCGTTTCCATCATATAATCCCATTTGGATTATGAGAAATCATCAAAGTCAACCACCCGACCATATGGAAGTTGACACTTCTCTACCACCACCATCATTTTTGGTTGAGTCATTCTCAAATGCACATCTACCAATCCCTCCATCGTTTGAAGCTCCATAAGCCGCTTCAATTGATCCTTCGCATCAAGCCATTTCACTTCTTCCACCACCACTACCTAGCCATGACAAAGATTGCTATCATTGTCAACATGTTGAAATTTTGATACATGAAGTACGAGAAGACCAACGTTTCATGTTCTATCATCTCCTCGAACGTTTCGACGAGATCAAACCTAAACAAAACTTGAGCTAAAAGATTTTAGTGGTGTCCTAGCATCAAGCGATAGTTGGTTTAGAAATTCCTAGTCATGTATTTTCTTATTTTCTTAGTTTTTAGAGTCATGTATATCATAACTCTAGTTTTGTTAAATGGAATTACATGCTACTTGTTATTTTGTTGGGCATATGTTTTTTTTTATAACATTACTTGTTATATCACCTTGGCTGTAATTGAACAGCTAATACGGATCCCTCAGAATAGCCTAGACGGATCCCTAATAGGAGGGAACCGTGGGATCCGTAAGACAGAAAGCTTTCTTTCTACTAACTTGAATCACATTTGCAGGAAATTGTGAATTATACTTGCTTTCTAACCTTTGTTTTGTAGTTATTCAATTTACATATGAAGACTTTGACATCCTAAAGCTAGGGGGAGCTTTATGTCAAAGCAACATATTGCAAATTACTTGCAATACTAGGTTTACATTTCGTGACATCCCCTTGCAAAATTGCAATCATCAAAGGGGAGCACATTCGTCTCGTAGACGATATCTTTTGCAAACTTATTTGCATAAAACTAGATTAGTATCACTTACTTGACGCCCTTACATAGGGATGGACTCGTCAAGGAGGAGTAAAGATGAGATCCTTTCCCGTTATTTTCTCTCTATTTCTTTTTACTTTTACTTCTTTCACATGTTTTTCTTAAAAACGATATGTTGCTTTTTTTCAAACACTTTTTGTTTCGACAAAAAGGGGAGAAGAAAGTAAAAACTACAAATTCAAACTTTTACGAATTTTAGCTTTTTCTTAAAATAATTTTATGTTTTGTCATCAACAAAAAGGGGGAGATTGTTAATACAAATAAGCCGTAAAAACGTTTATTTATATTTTACGATCTTCTATTGTTTTGTCGATAACAAACGTAAAATCATATTAACGAAACAAATAAAATACGTAAATGGTTTGAACTAATAGTTTCTAACATATTCACATTTTCACATAAAACACTAAAACAAGTATAAGTGATTTTATGATTTAGTAATACATATGTACAACAACTAATGTTTACATATTTGGATTAAATATACACATAACTAGTATGTAGTATATTGGGTAATATAAATGGGTGGAAACTTAAGTATCACAACCCATTGGGCAAATACATTGAATATAGTTGGGTACAACCCAAAGCCCATAACCCATGGTTCTTGACCCATAACCCATTGTATGACATCATGCTTATATCACATATGGATAATACCCATAACCAATGGATGAACCTATACCCAAGTGACTAAGTGCATTACACTCAAAGATACATTGTATCTAGCCAAAGATCCATGGTTCAACCCATGACCCATGACCCATAACCAAAATACCCATGGGTAAAGAGGAGCATTACATGGATCCCTAGCTTTGTGCTATCCGGATCCCAAGTGGAAGGGATCCGTGGGATCCGGGGAACAGTAGGATTTTTCCTCTAAAAATAGTGAGCCATTTCTTCATTATTTCTTACCCCTTTCTACACACTTTCTCCCCTGAGTTAAATCTCACTAACCTTAGATCCAAGAGATCTATGTTTGTAGTTTTGTTTTTATGTGATCTTTTAGGTTCCTCTTAAAGGCAAGATCAGCACCTTTGAAGTCGAGCAAGCTAAAGTCCATGAGTTGCCAAGCTTCCTCAACATCAAGGCTACTGAAGTCTTCTTGTGATGATTCCTTTCTTTCTTCAAAGAAGTGTAGTGTTGAAGACATTAGTGAAAGGTGTCTCAAGTGTCAAGACGAAGATATTAGTGAAGAGTATCTATCGTCTATAGCATAAGCACTTATGGTAGGTGCTTAGAAGTCAAGACAAGAAGCATTAGTGAAAGGTGCTTAGAAGTCAAGACTTGAAGCATTAGTGAAAGGTGCTTACAAGTGAAGACACAAGACATTAGTGAAAGGTGTCTTGTAGATCTAGTCAAAGGCATTAGCGAAAGGTGCCTTAGATGTACATTCGATATGGAGTGTTTCGATGTACTAGATAGACTAGCATTAGATCCAAGAATATTGATGTCCTTGATGATGTTGTAAAGGAGTAGATCTCCTTTGGGATTAGTCGTTGGTGTAGTGTGGTAGTAGTTCCTCTATTGCAATGGAACTAGGTGCTTAGCCTAGTACCTAATAAAGTGTAGGCGATGTTGTGAAGGTGTAGTTCTCCTTGGTGTGAAAGAACTAGGTACTTAGCCTAGTACCTTATAAAGGGTAGGCGACGTTGTGTATGTTTGGTTCACCTTGGAGTGAAAGAACCTTGTGGTTAGCCTAGCACCGGAAAAAGGGTAGGCGATGTTGTGAAGGCTTCTCCGCCATAAGGAGATTGGCGTAGTGTTTACGAACTCTCGAGTAGGTGACTCGGGGAGTAGAGTAGGGCAAGGAAGGTGTCCTTGTAGCCGAACCACTATAAATACTCGCGTTGGGGTTTTGTGCTTCTTACTCTTATCTTTTCATTACATATCTTTATATGCTTGTTTATCAACATCCAATACACACAACCAAATAGATTGACATAAGTCGATCTAAATAAATTAAAAGGGATGTTTTAATTGGTAAAACTATTCAACCCCCCTTCTAGTTTTCCACATAAGTGTTATTTTTGACGAAATTTGATATCGAATATGTCCATTTCGAGTTTTGTGGGAAGATTACCACAAAGAACAATTTTTTGAACAAAGGTTTTAAGGAAATACTCCCCCTCAACAAGTGATATTAACTTTTGAGGTTTTGAAAAACATAAAGGGAAGTACTTGTTCTTTTGAGCAAAAATTTAAAAATTGAATGTTTTGATTAGTTTAACTCAAAAGTTAGAAGCGTTCGCTCCTGTTATAGGATTGTGGCACTGAAGCGTACCACAGGGTCCTTTCATTACAAGTACGGGTTGTACACTGTTATTTGTGCACAAACCATAGACAAATTTAAATCACACATCCAAAATATGATAAGAGAAAACAGATCAAGGGGTACTAGGAAATTCAGGTAATCCAGTAATAACTACGGGAATGCGTTCTGGACTTTGATAACCTGTGAGAGAAATGCTTGGAGGACCACCAACGAAACATCCCTTCTTTCCCTTGAATTCCATCTCTTCTATGACCCTATGCCTTTATGTATCTCCTTTAACCGATACGCTAAACCGTCCCTGACTTTCTTCAATGTGTGATCCCCAAACTTGTGTAGCTCTTTGCACGCCATGAAGAAATTGTGGTGTAGTTCACTTCTGTAGACTACCCCAAATGGTTTCTTGATAAAGGTGTACTGAGCAAGTTGGTTTATGTCGGGAAGATCGAGTTGTGGTTTTGTGAGATTAACGCGCTTCTTGTATGATTCCACAGCAAGTTGAATATCTTCTACACGTTCTTGGATCACGATGCTTTTGATGAAGATAAGTAATGACTTGATGTACTCGCGTTAGATAGTAGTAGAGAATTGTCGCATTCGTCCTTGTACTTTTGCAAGATACATATCTTCAATGTCGTTTAGAGACAATCTCGAAAAATCCACTTCACAGAAGTCATATTCCTCTTCGTCTTGTCGTTTGACAACAATTTTCTTAAGGAATGTGTAGTCCCACTTTGTCGACAAAGAGACATGCTGAATAGCAACGATCCGTTTATCATTAAACACTTCCTTCTTCGACTTAAGAACTTGGCAGCTTTTGTAGTATATTCTTCGGCGTTCAGGCCAATGATGAATCCTATACAATGCATCGATGTCGTACTTTTCCACTTTGTTAGCAAACATGTGTGTGGCGTATTCCTCGATGGCTATGTTGTTGGAGTATATTGCTGCCGGGAAAGGGAGTGTGAGTGATGTAGCGTATTTCTTGGAGACATCGCTACCGTGTAGAAGAAACTCAAGGTCATTGTTCAAGTAATAGCGGAATGGAATCTTGGGTTGATCCAGTCAGCCAATTGTAGGTAGAGGTTTAGTCCAGTCAGTGTAGTATGGAGCTTTTTCTGGTCTGGTGAAGTCAATGGTTGATTCAGGGTTTAGCCAATCAATGTTGTTAGACATGGCTCGTGCAATGTTATCAAGATGATATTCGACTTCAATTGCACTTTTTGACCTGTCTTTAAGTAGTTGAAATGCATCATTCTTGATTCTCTTCAACTCTGCCTTAGTCATCTTCTTCACGTTTAACTTTTCATGAATAAGCTTCACATGCTCCATTGTTCGGCCATCTACCATTTCTTGGCCTTCTGGTAATGAAGGGGTGGCATCAACAAGCTTAGAAAACCAGTCATATTCTTCAGTTGTGTCTTCATCTAGCCATGAGAGAACATCGGTCTTCTTCTTCTTCTTTTTCTTTGGCTTTGATGATGATTCTGGTTTCTTTGTTGTGGCAGAAGAGGTGGGTTGTTGTTGGGGCTCAGGGACATCTTCATCGTCACCACCAGTGATTTCGAAATGATCACCGGTTTTCTCTGTTTGGGGTGGTAACTCAGAGTCCTGAGGTTTCTCAGTAGGAGTAGAACGTGGAGGAGATATTGTTCGGGTGGAGGTCCTTTAGGGTGGAGATGGCACAGAGGAGGAGTCGCTAGCTTTCTTTGGATGTTTTGGTGCAGAATCCTTGTCCTTATCATCATCATCTCTTGGTCGTTTAGGTTGACCTGCTGACTCTTTGCATGAAGATTTGAGTTGATATTCTAGAAGGGCCTCAAAAAGTTTAGCTTCATATGAAGCAAAGGTTGCAGACTGTTTAGACATTTGTATCACCAATTTTGAGATCAACTCAGCTTCAGAGAGATCAGGTGAGTTGGCTTGTGTATGTTTAACCAATGCGACGATATTTGGAGTAAGTTGTCTGGCGAACATATCCCTTCTCACTCCAGGAACAGTTTCGAGAAGGAACTTATGAGTATATTCCTTAATTATCTTGTTCATTTCACCCTGTATATCTTGATTGAGAAACTTCTGGATCTGTTCCCGTTCTCTCAACATTTGGTTTATCCCGTTTTGAAGAAGGTTGTCAGCGAGTTGATTTAGTTTCTTGTTGACTACGTTTTTCTTCCTTACTTGCTTGACAGATTTAACAATCTTAGTCTTTGCTCGGGATGCCCAAGTGTCGGTTGGCTTCTTAATGGATCTAGATGCGGATCTGGTGGCGCCTTTGGTTGGTGGAGGTGATGAGTGAGAAGATGAGTCTGATGATGATGAGACATGAGGAGGCTCAGGGTCCTTTGGTGGCTCAGAGGTTTGTTCCTTGCTTCGTACGGGACTATCAAGAATGTAGTCATTGGCTTCCTTTTCCGCTTGAGCCTTTTTATGTGCCTTAACCCTAGCTTCTTCATCTGCTTGAGCTTGAGCTTCTTTGTCTGCTTTTTCTGTAGCTGCAGCCTCAACATCTTCATCCGAAATTTTCTCAGACTTCTCCGTTTCTGGTTCTTCAAAGTCATAGATGATCGAATCCTCAAGTTTCTTTTGTTGTTGTTCGTGGGTGGTGGTACCAGTTCCCTTATGGGGTTGATTAACGGCATCGGAAACTGGTGTAGTTAGTACACCACCACTTGACCCTCCGGGGCCACGAGTTTGTTGTTGTTCAAACTCTTTAGAAACATGTTGGAGTTTGAGGTTCTTAAGATTCTTTTTGTAGTCTCTGTCTTCATCCAGTGGCTCTTCTTCTGAGCTTTCTTCTTCATGCTCAAGCACTGGAGTTTTCCCTTTGTCAGACTTGGGACTGAGAGGTTTTGCGACTGTTTGAGTATCATCAGTTGCAGATTCCGAGTAGATAATCTCTTCATCTGTTTCAGTGTCCTCTGAGTCCTCGTCCATTAGTTTTGGTTCTGGCTTGGGAATAGGGATGGCTTCAGTAAGAGGAACTCTCTTCTTGAGCATGTGAGTTCTCTTTGGGTACCTTCTCGTACTCTCAGTGCTCGTCATACTTCCAGCACTACCTCTCGTGGTCTTCCTAACAGGTGTACCAGACGCTTTTTCATCAATGAATCCCACTTTGCCTAATGCAACTACTTCCAAATAACGTGTGTATGATTGTAGTCCCTTGATATCAGCAATGAGAAGGCAATCTGGTAATACCGCACCTTGTTTCTTTGTTGTTGAGTGTTGGATCGATGTACTCTAACCAAACTAACTTAAATAGCTTGTTAAGGGTTTAATAACCTCGGATAAATCCTAAGTTATTAACAATGAAACACTGAGCAAACTCTATTAAGTATGCGGAATTTACTTAACAAAGCTAAGAAGATTATAACTTTAACTTTCAACGATTTTGTTAATAACTCTAAATCTACTTGTTATGCAGATTATTTTAACAACTCTAAAACTCTAATAACTTGTAAACTCTAATATTGCGCGTACATCTAATGCCAATCTAGGGGTCCTTTTATAAGCTTAAGGATAACCCTAGTCGGTTTACAATTTGTAACCTTGTATGACAAGTAATCTAAACAAAGAATATTCTAGAATAACAAAGCTTTCCATAAACGAATATAGCAGTTCTTTAGCCTTGCAGTAGTTTGACTTCGACAGCAGTACTTTGACTTCTTCTTTAGCACTTTCATATCTCAACAATCCTCCCCTAAGTTGAATTCTACTTTATTGACTTCAAGTTCCTTTTGTAAATTTATCTTTAACTTCTCCATCTTCAAGGAAAGATTTGTGTCTTTGTCTATAGATTGTATCTTTGTAAACTCTATGCTTATATCAGCATTATCGAAGTATCTTTAGAAATTATTCTTTACATCATCATTCAGCAAGCTCCATCTTTTCAGCAACACAGCAACATATGAAAATTTGTACATTAATTCAGTTTAAGTTGCAATCTATTCTCATCACTTCCAGGTGTGTAAACTCCCGTGAGAGGTGAATCATTAAAAATTTAATGGATTTTGATTTCTCTTTACCAAAGCCATTAACTCTGGAGTAGCCAAATGTTTTGGTGTGTAAGACCATGGTACATTGATAACCATATGATTTTTAGCAAATCATCAGCTATCAACATATTTGATTTGTCTTTACCAAAAGTTGTACCCTTTTGGACTAGTTAGTTCTTTCATCCATGGTGAACTAATTACCATATAATGGTTTTTCCACAACCTTTACCACAAGCCATTTTCTTGTGGGCTAGCCAACTCTTCACATTTACTGATATGGTGAGTTGATTACCATACAACTTATTAGCAATTGTCAACTATAAAACGAATTTGAGATATCTTTACCAGAGCCGTTTGCTCATGGATTAGCCAATCCATTTGTAACCATTGTGGATTGATAACCTATTGTTGTTACCATCTCAAAAACCATTTATTTCTTTTAATCTTTGTTTCAAAATATTTGTCACTTAACAAAAGTTTTTCAAAATCATTAACTGATTTAATTCTGCAAGCAGTACTTTGATGAAAGTACTGTTTGATCAGCAGTACTTTGAATAAAGTACCGATATTTCAAAAATAATTTATTCAATAAAGATTCATACCAGCTATTCATCATCATCAGCCATAGTAGTCCATATGATAAACAATTTGATGACCATAAGAGCAGTTTCATTATCTTCTTCAACTTCCATTCCATGCTCTAGCATTCTCCTTATAAGATCTGATGTAAGCGGATATCTTCTGTCTGCCAACATGTGAATCATAGTCCCATCTTCTAACTCTAGAACATGTACTCCAGATTCTTCAAAGAATCTCCAGCTGATAATCTCCCAATCTTCTTGGTTTTTCCAAATCTCAGCAGTGCTTTGTTCTTCAGTTTCCTAAATAGTTGTGAGATCTCCAAGCAAGACTAAATCAACTCCTTCTGATGGATTGTGTTGAAAATATTCTCGCACCACATGATATAAATGAAATAAATCCACTCTATCTATTATGTGCAATATATCCCATAGCATATTGAACACCCTGAAGCTTTCGTCTTCTCTGTGAAACATCAGATAACTTCCATCCTTTGACTCTAAAACTTCAAAAGTAGTTATTGGAGATTTGTTCTTCTTCATTTCAGCATCATCTTTAGAATACTCAAATTCTACTACTCTTAAGTAATTCCTTAGTTCATCATCAGTATCAGACCTTAATTCAATCTTCTTTGATGGCTGTGTGTCTTCAACTTCAGTTGATCTTTTTCATTTTAAGCTTCTTTTCTTATCATTGAGCATCATCATCTTTGAAATCTTTGATACTATCAACTTGTTTCTGATAAGCTTCTCTAACAGCTTCATACAAACCTTTCATCTCAACATAATTCAACTTCTGCAATCCAATATACCCTTGACCTTTTAAATATGCCATCATTGCATTTCTTTCCTTAGCACGATTTGGTCTTCCTGGTAGAGCAGAAACAGGAATAGGTAACTTTAATGGTACAACAGCTTCAGCATTCAATTCTTCTTGTAATTTCCTAGCTGCTTCTGCATTCTTAGCTTTTTCATTAGCAACTTCAACATTCAGTTCAGCTTGTACCTTTCTAGCTGCTTCCTCATTCATAGTAACTTGAGCAGCCCTTATCTGTGCTAAAGTAGGTTTCTTTTTCTTCTTTGTTTCTACCAACTTACCTTTTCCTTTATCCTTAAGATCTATAGTAGGTTGAGAAGCTCTTGGTTGCTCTTCTGTTACTCCTGGAATGCTAACACCCCTTGGCTTTGATAAATCATGCAAGATCTCAGCAATGGTTTCATCATCACTTCCAGTATGTATAGGTTTGGGTGTATCAGCTTCCTTTTCTGGTATGACTGTTGAAGGACCAACTTCCTCTTCAGTTAAAACATTTGAAGGACCAGCTTCCTCTTCAAAATCTATCAACCTTGGTGTAATTAACCCTTGTCTGTAGGTTCCTTGAAAAGCAGTACTTTTATCTTCAGTACCTTGATCATCAGTACCTTGAACTCTAGTGCTTTTTTCCGCAGTACTTTCAACATTAACTTTTTCTTCAGTACCTTGAGGTTGAACATCAGTACCTTGAGGTTCAGCTTCTTCATTCAAATTCTTATCTTCCAAATTCCTCCCCAATTGGAATGAAGATGATTGTTGAACCTTCTTGCCTTTGGTTGTCTTCTTAAATTGCCTAACTGGCCTGCCTTGCCTTCTTTGAGACTTGACCCATAGACGATGATATCGAACCAATGGCCAGACAAACTTCTTGAGTCTTCTAAACTTAAGCTTCAACTTCTTAATCTGTGTAGCCTGATCTTCAAAAGATTTCTTCAATCTTGTCAATTCTCTTGATAAAGCATAGTTGTTTAGAGTTGTACCCTCAGGCTCCATAGTTTCTTCATCTCCTCTAGATGGTGAGTGTTCTTCTGGTTTAGAATCATGAACAGAGATTTGTGGAGATGGTAAAGGTGAAACTGCAATATCTTCTTGAACTTCAGTACTTTGCGAAGTAGTACCTTGTGATGCAGTACCTTGAGAAGCAGTACCTTGTGTTGAAGCAGTACCTTCTCTGTCAGCACTCTCTGCAGCCTCATCTCTGATTGCTTGAACAACCTCCATTATAGAAGTAGTTAATGGAGTGTGTCTACCAGTGAATAGATCACTTTTCCTAGCCATAAAAGTGAAAATCTTGGCTGGTTGCACCACAACAGGTAGTAGACTGGTAGGCTTTGGTACATCAGCAAGTTGCTTATTCAAGAACACTTGAATAAACCGTGGATACATCAACCATCTTGATCCATTTGAGATGTGTGAGAGCATTCCATCTAGAATTAGCCTTGAAAAGTTGAAAATGCGATTTGTAGCCAATCCCACTATAGCAGATGCTATGTTAGACCCAAATTGCTCCCATGATGTACTCTTAGCACTAATACAATGAAGGAAGACATGAACTAAATACTTCCAGTGAGGACAAAATAAGGGTTTCTTGAATGTTTGTTAAGTTAAAGACCCTTCATACCCAATGTCTCTGAATGTATCACAAATCAGTTGCTTATCAAAACGAACAACCGCTTCTTCATCATCAAACAATAAATCCTCACGAATTGAGGCTTCAGTAACCTTCACAGTTCTCCCAGCAACTTTAGCTTGAATATAAGAATCATCATTCTCCATATGAACCCTAGCAGTTGCCCAAAATTGTTGAATCCGGGGCTCAATGCTATCTGGTTCCACTAAAAGCGCATAACTAATCGAAGACCCAGTGAGAAAATCAATGATATCATGAAAGATCTCATTAGCTTCAGTCTTTTCTAAATTCGCCACCATGTTGTGTTTTGAAACTGTATTACGATTTGCCATTGATGATTTGTGTACACAGAAAGTGATATGATGAATAATATGGGTGAAAGAGAGAGAAATATGGAAAAGATAATAAGGTATCAATATGAGAGGAAAATTCGGTGAGTAGTTATTTATAGGTGAGATTTAAAAAATCACAGCCCTTAATAATAAAGTTACCGTTAGTAGTAGTTACCCCTCAATATTACCGTTGGAACAGTACTTTGATAAGACAAACAGTTCTTTCCACGTGTGCAGTACTTTCCAAAGCATTACTTTCCAAACAGTACTTTCATAAAACCAAAAAGCAGTACTTTCCCATTCTCCTCTTTACAATAGCAAATACATCAAATAATCATGAATTGCCTCCCCTCAAACAATGCATAGGACTATACTTATACTAAATAGTCCTCCCCTCAAATGTAGCTCAGTAATTAATCATGCCAATGCTTACCACCAAGTGTGAACCTTGACAACATTAATGAGCCTGTGCTCATAACAATCTCTGATGAAGTGATGCCTAATCTGAATGTGCTTGGTCTTGGAGTGATAAACTGGATTCTTCACAATACAAATGGTACTCTCATTATCAATGTTGATAGGAGTATTCTTGAAGTTGAACCCATAGTCCAAGAGTTGATTCTGCATCCACAAAACTTGTCCACAACAGCTTGCAGCAGCCACATATTCTGCTTCAGTAGAGGACGTTGCTGCATTTGTCTGTTTCTTACATTGCCAGGAGACTAATCTTCTTCCAATATATTGGCATCCTCCAGTTGTTGGTCTTTTATCATAATTATCACCTGCATAATCACTATCTGAAAAAGCTTCTAAGTGAAAAGGTGAATCCTTTGGATACCACAACCCCAACTTAGGTTGTTGTTTCAAATAACTAAAAATCCGTTTCACTGCATTCATATGAGAGACCTTAGGTGAGACTTGATATCATGCACATAGACAAACAGCAAACATAATATTTGGCCTAGATGCAGTGAGATACATAAGACATCCAATCATGGATCTATACAACTTGACTTCAACAGGTTGTCCATCTTTATCCTTGCCCAATGAGTTGATAGATTTAATAGGTGTAGTAACTGGCTTCATAGCATCAAAATTGAACTTCTTAAGTATGTCAGATACATACTTGTCTTGACTTATGAAAATTCCCTCCTTTGACTGCTTAACTTGAAGTGCCAAAAAGAATGTTAACTCACCCATTGAACTCATTTGAAATTCATTCTACATCAGCTGCTCAAACTCCTTAACCATGGACTGTTTGGTAGCTCCAAATATGATATCATCAACATATACTTGAACCAACATGATATCTTTCTTGTCTCTCTTAATAAACAAAGTCTTGTCAATGGCTCCCAAACCATGCTGCAATAAGAAAGTAGAGAGCCTCTCATACCAAGCTCTAGGTGCTTGATGAAGGCCATAAAGAGCCTTAACCACCTTGTAGACTTTGTTTGGATGTGCAGGATCTTCAAAACTAGGAAGTTGTTTAACATACACTTCCTCTGTAATCTTGCCATATAAAAAGGCACTCTTGACATCCATTTGATAAACTTGAAATCCCATATATGATGCAAAAGCAAGGAAGATTTGAATTGCTTCAATCCTTGCTACAGGAGCAAATACTTAATCATAATCTACTCCTTCTTCTTGTCTGTTGCCTTGAGCTACTAACCTTGCCTTGTTCTTGATGCCATTCCCTCTTTCATCTCTCTTGACTCTGAACACCCATCTTGTACCAATTACCTTCTTTCCATCAGGTAGATCACATAGTACCCAAACTTTTTGAAGTTTAAATTGAAGAAGTTCTTCTTACATAGCTTCAATCCAACTCTCTTTAGATAATGCCTGAGTTATAGTTTTGGGTTCTTCTTGAGAGATAAAGCAAGTGAACAGGCATGTTTGATGATCCTTATGATTCAGCCTGTTTTGTTTATAAACAAAGCTAAGTAAAGGATTATGAGGTGTAGTAAAACCCTTAGCTTTGGTTCTTGTAAGCACTCCATGAGAAGAAGGTCCAATGATTTGACTAGTAGGATGATCTTTATGAATCTTTAAAGTAGGAGTCTATGGAACTTCATAATTATCACCCAAATTAGTGAAATCAGCATCTTCATTGGAATCTGAGAAAATACCTTCATTATCTAACTCATCATTAGAATCTTCTAAGCCAGGCATGGTAGGATCATCCAAATCATCCAAAGTACTGTCAATTGGTGCAGCAATACTTTGATCGAAAGTACTGTCACCCAAAGTACTGTGATAGAACTCTGCATTCTTGTTCTTTTTCTTTGCTTCTTCATAAGCTCTTCTTTGATCATCATTATAAGAATGTGCTACTACATCTTGAAAAAGCATCTGATTAAGTTCCTCTTGTAAAGCTTGATCCTCAGTAGACAGTGAGGATTTTGGTTCATCAGTACTTTGCTTTGGATCAACATGTATGGGTTCTTCATCAAGAACAGCATCAGGTATAATATGGACTCCATGAACAACATATTGTAAATCTTCTCCATTGTGCACAGGTTGATTTTATTCTCTAACAGGTACATAATTCAGATCAAACATCCAATCAGGATCTTTACCCTTCTGATTTTCTTGATCTTCTAAAAATTCAACATGAAGACAATCTTGAACTTTCTTGGTGACTCTGTTGTACACTCTAAAGCCCTTGCTGTTGGTACAATTTCCCAATAAATATCCTTCTTTTGACTTTCCATCAAACTTACCCAGATTGTCAATTGTATTTAAAATAGTGAGAGGGCATCCAAAAGGCTTCATAAAACGAATGTTGGGTTTGTTGCCCATCAGCAACTCATAAGGTGTCTTCATCTTTGGTTTGGTGACTGATACTCTGTTAAGCACATAGCAAGCAGTACTTACAGCTTCAGCCCATAATTGAATAAGTAATTGTGAGTCTGCAAGCATAGTTCTGGCTGCTTCAATCAAAGTCCTATTCTTTCTCTCTGCAACACCATTCTGCTGTGGTGTTCTTGCAATGCTGAACTCCCTCTTGATCCCTTTGTTGGCACAAAATTCATCCATAAGCTTGTTCTTGAATTCAGTCCCATTATCACATCTAATACCTCTAATCTTGAGTCTCAATTGGTTTTCAAGTGCTATTATTAGATTATGAATAGCATCAAAAGTATCATCTTTAAATCCCAAGAAAAATAACCAACTGAATCTACTGCAATCATCTGTCACAACTAAGCAGTACTTTTTCTTGTTTAGACTTGCAACAGAGATAAGTCTAAACAAATCCATGTGTAACAGCTCCAAAGGTTCTCTAATAGTCCTTTCCTTAAGCTTCTTGCATGAAGCTTTATGTTGTTTACCCTTCTTGCACGCCAAACATGAGTGATCATTCTTGTATGTCTTTGAAGGTAAACCTCTAACTAAATTTCCTTTGACTGGTTTGTTGATATTCTTGAAATTTACATGGCCCAATCTTCTATGCCACTGATGTGTTCTTCAGATGTTGCTTTTGCCACTAAACATGTGGCTCTCCCAGAAGAGTGAAGACTCTTCATATCCAGACTGTACACATCATTGGTTCTTGGTACTCGAAGGAATACTAAGTTATCATCAACAGGCTTGAATTCAGGGGAAAGGATGAGACATTATGTGTCAATGAATAACACAGGGTGCTTTTTATCACAGATTTGAGAGACTGACAAAAGGTTGAACTTGAGCTCCTTCACATATCTAACATTCTCAAAATCTATCCTTCTTGCTTTGATGGTTCCTTTGCCAGTTATTCTTCCTCCATTGGGATCATTCCCAAATGCAACTTTTCCTCCACAAATAGATCTAAAATCTGACAGAATCTCCTTGTCTCCTGTCATACTTCCAGAGCAACCACTATCCACAATTAGATGATCTTTAAGCTCCTCTTCTGGGTTGCGCTGCACAAAGATACAAAAGTTAGTGTCTGTTAGGAACCCAAGCCATTACTGACTTGTGTTCCCCTTGTGGAGTAACATAGTCAAATTCCTTGAGTATGTAATCTTCACAGTTTTTGTAGACAGAATCAAGCATTATCTTTTGTTTTAAAACTTGTGGTGGATTTTCAGCAAAACTTTCTTTTTCAACAAAAATCACTTTTTCTTTTTCCACAAAATCATCTTTATCAAAAATCTATGTTTCACCAGTACTTGTTGAAAGTACTGTTTGTTCATCATCAGTACTTTCCTTCTTGACCCATTTAGTTTTAACTTCTGGTGAAGAGTCCCTTGATCTAGCTACTCTTTTGGAGTTGTAACGCCTTCTAGATTGATAACAATTTGATGTCATACGCTTTCCATTCCAAAAAGTGTTTTTAGTACCTTGATTGTTTGAAAATCTAGTAGTACTTTGAGAAGATACTGCTTGAGTTCTTTGAAAATTATTTGAAGGTACTGATGGTTTGGAAAAAGGTCTTCTCTGGTGAGGGTACCTATAGTCTTGTGAAAAGTTGCTATGGTTAACCCTATGTGAACGATTCCAAGCTGGTCTAGTCTCCCTTGGTTTTTGGTTGACAGATCTGTTCTTTGGGAACTTACTTAGGTACTCTAAATGTAAGTCACAGTCCTTAATCAAATGATCAGGACTAAAACAAATGAAACATAGTTTTTGATCTATAATCCCAAAATTTCTTCTTCTATGTGTATTACCAAACCTATCCTGTCTTCTAGGTGAATGATTAGAACTGTTTTGACCAAAATTATCCCAAAAAGGTTTAGCATTATTGTGAAAAGGTTTTCTTAAAGGTACTGCTGAAGGTGTAACAGTACTTTGAGGTGAAGCAGTACTTTGAGGTGAAGGTACTGCTTGGCTTTTAGCATCATCTACCTTAGGTGTCTCAACTGTTTCTTTTGGGGTTTCAGACCTAGATTGACCAATAAGCTTCTTTCTAAACTCTAAGCTGTCTACACCAAAACAAGAAACATCAGGCCTAAGAGGTTGATGACTACCAGTGGGATGAGGGACAGGATGATAACCTTTGTCTTTCTTATATTCAGGAGGTGTATCACTAATTGAGTCCTCATTACTAGATGTGTCTACATAATTAATGAGCTCATCATCACTAGTGGTTATATCCTCAGAATCACATTCATCCTGATCACTAGGTGGGTTTTCTAAGCTATTAAATTCCATACCAAAACCTAGGCCAGTTTTAATGTAAGCTCTTCTCTGTTTTTCAACATAAGTGACATGAGAAAGACCTGATTTTCCCCAAGCAGCAAATTTGTCTAGCAATTCATCTCTTTCCTTAGTCAGTTTCTCAATTTCAGAAATCTTACAATTTAACTTCCATTCACTTAGTTTTAACTGATAATCCTTTTACTCATACTTTTCTACCCAAGCCATTTCATTATTTTCATGTGTTAGAATTTTGGCTTCCATTTACTCTAAGGTTATTTGATAACCTACTACCTCAGACCTAGCCCTTATACAGTTATCTCTTTCAGCCACATAACTATTCAGTACTTTTTGATAAAAGTCATGACAATTAGAACATACCTCAGAGATAGGGGTGAACTAGGTGAAGTAGCCATCATAGCAAGTAGAACAGGATCATCTTCACTCTCCATGCTCCAATCAAAGCTTCCTAGACCATCTCTGGATTCCAAAGCAGCATGTCCAAGTTCCTCATCAAAAGTTGTGCTCCAATCAAATTCTTCCACTGATTCCTCCACAGCTACCATATAATAGGTTACTGGTTCATCATCAAACTCAGCACTCCAGTCAACCTCTGATAAACTCTCTTGAGTAACCAAAGCTATTGTTTCAGTAATAGGAATTTCTTTAAGCTCTAGCTTTGGCTTCTCAGTCATCCTGTTTGCTTGATATTTAGCAAACTTGCATTCCCTTGCAAAGTGTCCAGTCTTTTGAAAATTGAAGCATTCAATTTTGGATTTGTCAAAAGTAATTCCCTGTTTTGGTTTGAAGTCAATGCTTTTTCCTGTCTTCTTCATAAACTTCTTGATCATTCCAGTGATCATAGCAACTTGCCACCTGATATCAATTTCTTCAAGAGCATCTTCTTCAATCTGTGAGAGATCTTTTTCATAAGTGACAGGTAAAGTAGCTTGCTGTACAAAGAAAGAGCATACGCCTTCATTTGAGTGGAGGGTATGTGTTGGTGTGGCTTGCTATGCAAAGGTGGGGGTAGAACAAGCAACAATACTTTGAGTAACAGTACTTTGAGTAGGCGAAGCAGTACTTTTATTGGAAGTACTGCCTCTCTTTTCAGATGACACAAAGGCTATACTGTGAGACTTTGAACTAGTTTGGCCATTCATCTCATGCTCATACACCTTCAGGTTGTCCATGACATCCAAACCAGGTTGTCCTCTGATCATTGTAGCAGTCACATGCCATGTCAATGGCAGACTCCTTAAGAAATTTAGATTAGCATCTTCAACTGAAACCTCTGCTTTGTATAACTCCAGCATACTGAGAAGGTTTTGGCATCTGTCATAAGCAGCATCAAGGCCTTCTCTTTCTCCAACAGTGAATGTTTCAAATTGCTGCTTCAACAGATTTGTGTGCAAATACTTGGAAGCATCATTACCTCCAAACCTTGTCTTGAGAGCAGCCCAGAGTTGCTTTGCATCTTTAGCATCATGGAACTTGAGTAGATGACCATCTGGGATAGCAGACAAGAGTATGTTGAGAGCCTTCTCTTGATTCCTTATAGTAGCTGCTGGTAAGACAGCCTTAGGTGCTTTGGGTTGTCCAGGAATATCAATAGGTTCTGGAACGACTTCATTACCATTGAAAATTACATTCCATAGTGCATGGTCTGTAATTGCAATGTACTGCCGCATCTTCATGCTCCATAGGTCGTACTCTCCCTTCTTAATGATGGGTATCCTGAGTGAGGTGAAGGATAGTGGTGGAAAAGCTTCAATCGACATCTTTTGGTTTTTGTTGTTAACTAGGTTTTAGGGTTTCTTCTTAGTCAGAGTTTCCACACAAGCTCTGATACCACTTGTTGGATCGATGTACTCTAACCAAACTAACTTAAATAGCTTGTTAAGGGTTTAATAACCTCGGATAAATCCTAAGTTATCAACAATGAAACACTGAGCAAACTCTATTAAATATGCGGAATTTACTTAACAAAGCTAAGAAGAATATAACTTTAACTTTCAACGATTTTATTAATAACTCTAAATCTGCTTGTTATGCAGATTCTTTTAACAGCTCTAAAATTCTAATAACTTGTAAACTCTTATATTGCGCGTACATCTAATGCCAATCTAGGGGTCCTTTTATATGCTTAAGGATAACCTTAGTCGGTTTACAATTTGTAACCTTGTACGAATAGTAATTGATAACGCTACACGCGTCGTTCGGGGTCAAAGGAACTTCCTTTTCTTCGAGCAAGTTTTATAACACCCTAGGCAGTGAACCTAATCATTGTAGTGTAGTATTAGGGAAAGCTACGGGTATTGATATCGTTCTCTAGGGGAATAGGAATGCTAGTGAGAAGTTACTACGCTAAGGTTGGGGTTGAGGAAGATTATTTTTTATCTTTTTATGGTTTTTTAGGAAATGGAAAGGTACGAATCTCGGGGTTTGGATTTGGGGGTTGGTATTTCTACCGATTACTCTACTTAACTAATTATCTAATCTAAGGTGTATGTAGTCTATGTCTAATTATTGTGTGCTCGTATGATAGTTTAAAGATGTGTTCACTTAGGTTTTATTACTCTTTAATTATCTCCTATTGATGGTTGAATTGTCACGTCCTTATTCTTAATCGCGTTGTATGTCTAAAGTCGTAGGGTATGCGTTTATCCCTAACTCTTTGAACTTACCAAAGGAAATCATCTACAAAACCCACTAGGGATTATAAACTCTAACTCTAAGGCCTCTTTGGATGGTTTAGCCTACAACCGCTCTAAGTGCTATAGCCTAAGGTTCACAAAGATTGATCAAACATTAATTACACAACGAATGACCTATCGCATTACTAGATCATTAATCAATCAAGATAAGAGACAACCAATCAATATTTAATAATTAAGTTTCATATTCCCTAAGCAAACACATAAGTAAATTAGCCGGACATGGAGAACATGCAAGCATACACACAAATAATTGAAGACATAATTGAATTAATGAAGTAAAACACTTATCTTGATGTAAGTTAGGGTTTGGAACCCTAAAATACTGTACAAGACAGCCTTGGTTCGGTTTAGGTTTTTACTCCAAAAGACTACACACAAATACTGAAAAAATTCGGATTCTATATATAAGATTACATATGCGACGGCGTCACCTTATGATTTGTGACGCCGTCGGGTCTCCGTCATTAGGGTTTCGTCTTGGCCACGTTAGTCTTGCGACGGCGTCACCTTGTGCTTGTGACGCCGTCCTCTTCAGCTTCTGACGCCGTCTGGATCAAATCTAGGCCGTCTGAGTTGCGACGGCCTACTCTTTTAAAGCCTGACACCGTCACTTGAAAATAAGAAATTTGGCTTCTGTGCCGTCACAAAATGCTCCGACGGCGTCGCAGTTAAGCATTGACGCCGTCACCTTGTATTTTAGCAGCTTGAGTGTCTCGATTCTTGACTTTGGCCATTTTCTTCGTATATACGCGCCTTTTCGTCCAAATAAGTGCCATTACAGCAATTTGCCTTCAAGAGACCTAAAAAGTGAAAAGGAACGATATTAAGTAATAACGGATACAAAAGTGATCAAATAAGGGCTTAAACGACCCCTCAAAAAGGTACATTTTAAAACCTTATCAAATATCCCTACACTTGGTATTTGCTTGTCCTCAAGCAAATGTGCTTTTAGCCAATTAATTTATAAGTTAGGGGTCATGAAGCATTGATTTAAAACAGTCCACAACACATATAAGCTCCGCAAAAATCATAACAAGCACGGAAATTACATGCTAGCACCTCACATGGGGTGTTTGGATACTCACATCTCTCGGGTGTATATGAAATAAACAAGTTGGAAATGGAAGATAAACACTCATTAACCGGTCCTAGTACATAGATTACCATAGGCTTGAGAATAGATCAAACCTCCATCGCTTTGGTGTAAGCACCTAGGAAAGACTATCAAAGAGGTCTTTAAAGGGTTGTAATGTTAGGCTTACGGTAGGGAAACAAAGGGTTTGGTGGGATAGGCTATATAGTGGTGGCAAGTCAAAAATCTCTTATGTTACAAGCATACGAAGAATGGTGTTGCTAAGCCAAGACTCGACACTCTAAACTCTAGATAACTGAAACAAACAAACATAAATTTAAAGGATAGATGTAGGATGGTAGCCCGTATTTTGTTTTTCTTTTTTTTTTTTTTTTTTTTTTTTAACACTCTATTTTTTTTCCTTTCTCTTTTTCTATTTTTTTTCGATTTTTTTTTCATACACTTTTACTCTACCATCCTCTACGGTAACATCAAAATGATAGGGATTTATAGGCACATCCCTACACTTGAGTTTTTATTACTCTAACACTAATTTGACCCGAATTGAAAAGATCAAAAACACTTGAGGTACGTTATTACGCAAATAAGTGAATTTAACATTCCCTTTCATTCATTTTATAAACTTTAACTTTTTCCCATGAGTCCCAATCATCCCAAAACTGTGTACAAAAGATATGACTCGACTTAGCTACTCATGCAAACAACTAGATAATTGAACTAAGGGTTTAGGGTGATAACAATAATGCACTAAAAGTGAGTGCATACAAGGTAGGCTAAGGCGATTTGGGTGTATATTTGGGGGTGGGGTGTAAACAATGTTCTTCATTGATATTCCGGAAAAACCGAAACATCACGAGAACCGCGAAAAGGATAGGCTCTGAGGGGTTAACTAGGGGTATCGTGTACTAAAGATGAGTACAACGCAAAGGTGTGGGGGAATTACTCAACCGATGTGGAAGAAGTAATTATATTACGGGTATCAAACAAGGGTTATCCTAATGCCTCTTATCATTTAGTTATTCCTAACTTCACAAGTGTAGTCTCACTAGCAATCTTGGGATGCATCACAAAACAAGTTCTAGAATCTAATATACTACCGGTTCACACTCTAAGCATTAAAGATGAATGCTTTAATTCCTACTAATCAAAGGGTGATCCTCACATTTTGGGTGGAATTTGGGTGGTAAATGGTTTTTGTGCTAGTCATGTAACTTCTTATCCGTGAGACGCTTTTGTTAAGACTAATGGCCCACTCCTATATATCATGAAAAATTTTAAATTTGGTGCCAAAATTACCCTAACCGACATTTTCTCATGGTTTATTACACAAATACAATTGGACAAAGCAAATAATCAAGGATAAGCATAGTTTCAAATTTCCCGTTTTATTTTCCCTCCCTTCACTTAAACTGAACATTGTCCCCAGTGTTCCCCGAAAGTATCAAAGTTATGATAATAGAAGGTAATTAAAAACAAAAGAAACTAATACTCCCCTGATCAGCTCGGTAGGATCCGTGTGAAGTGGTGGTTAAATCCTTTCCAAGAAAAATGTATGCGTGAAAAGCTCCTTCCAATCTTTTGTTTCTTCTTCTTGATAAATAAAACATGCACATTCGAAGAAAACAAACGAAACCTTCACGTAAAATCGGCGGTAATAATATATATAAGACTCTACTAAACTAGGATATAATGCTTGTGGAATGGATGTTTACATAATTTCTGGGAAATTAAGACCTGGACAATTCAAAAATTTATAAGTAGCTCAGAAAACAAGAAAAAAGTAATCAGTTGTTTTTACTCCTTCCTGGCGCCGTCAGGTTGCGATCCTGACGCAGTCAGGTTATCCTGACAAAAACTGGTCTGCGACTTTCTAGAAAAAATTCTGGAAAATTTACATCTTTAGAATCTCGAAAAATTTCTGCAAAACATCCATTATGACTCGATACAAGCATTTGACTCGAACAAACACACATATATGTCTTTTAATTAATTGAAATTCTCATGTTTACGTTTCTTTTGAAAACGTGTGTAATCCTCCCTACACTTATCCTTTATGTAAAATACCTTTATATGCAATTAAGACGAGGTTAAAAACAAAATAAAGCATTTTTACAAATTTAAACATGAGAATAAATAATCAATAAAAGATATATGCACACAAATAAAAATGAAAAATAAATACACATGGGTTGCCTCCCAAGAAGCGCTTGTTTTTATTCGAGTCACTAGCTTGACTCTACCCTTATTTAATGGATAAAAGGGAGGTTTTCCCTACACTTAAGTTTGTAGAACCTTACGCGTAAAGGTTAAGCGTAAGATTACTCTTACATGTAACTTTCTACGCGTAAGATGATCCTTATGCGTAGAATTCCATGTTAACCTTGATATCGAATATTTCACGCGTAAAACCTGAAACAAATTCATCATAACACTTTCATTAACACATTTACTCAATCCTTTTTCAATCTTAAACTGAATCACTATGAACAACAGTTACGCGTAAGATTAGCTTACGCTTAGAACTAAAACCCTAAGTTTCAAATTCTACGAATAAGTAATTTAACCATAGGATTTGCACCAAACGAATTCTGGTATATCTTAGAGGCCTAATGAGTTGTTTTAAACAAGTTTTAACACCAAAACCCTTGTGAATCAAAAGTACCCATTTCTTATGAGTATAAACCCTAAATTTCAATTTATCAACATTTGTTGTTTCTGGGCATGATTCAAGTATGGATATGGTCAATTAAACATCTAACAAACATAACACAACCATCTAATATACCAGAAACACTCTCAAAAGAAAACGCCCAAATCATGCGTATGAACTCTAATTTGAAAAATGATTAATTGTAGTTTCTGGGTGGATTTGATTGATAGAAATGATTATGACACATGATTTTGAACATTTTACCACCATTTTTATCATCACAAACACTCAAGTGATGATTTTGTGTTCATACGCATATGCGTAGAACACAAAAATCATCCAAACACAAAATCCAGCCGTTGGATGTTAATGAAATTAAAAACCTATGTTTGTAAACATGTTAAGATCATAAAACCACTTACAAATCAGGAGTATAAAGCACGGATTTGAGTATTCAATCTTATGCATGGGATGGGTTAGATGAGATATTAAATGTAAGAATTTAATGTCTTTGAAAAAGTTGGTGAGGAGTTTTGTTAAAAATTAGTTTCAGCTTTTGACAACATTGGTCCCTCAACCTCAACCATTTTCATTCTTAGCCCATAATTTCCATTTTGGTTACGCAAAATATGCTATTTGGAAAGAAACTTGACGACACTCCCCCTCGACTTAAGAAATAATGAAATTTTATAAATTTGAGCCCGGGGAGTGTCAGTAAACCAGAAATGTGACCACCATTAACAAAGAAACAACCGGGATGAGGTAACAAGCAAGTACAGGTTTTATGAAACCGAAAAATATTTACTTTCTCCCCCTCAACACTTGACCGAAAAAATACTGAAGTTTGAAAGAGTAAAGTGTTGACGGAAGAATTGTACTTGCCATGTTAAAAGAAATATAGATAGAAGAATATTTATGTAGTTTTATCAGTTTTTATATTTTTGTATTTTGTTTTTGAAAAATATTTACAAAAGAGGTTTTGGTGTTTGACTGGTTTTAAGATTGTTTTAAAAGTTCATCCAGTTCCTCTGGAGTCAAACACCGCATTCCAATCCGGTGGACCAACTCAGTAAACCTAGCAGGAGCTAAGGCTTTGGTGAGAAGATCTGCCAGTTGGTATTCAGTACGCACAAAGTATAATTCAACGGTACCCTTTTCCAGATGCTCCTTGATGAAATGATATCGAAGATCGATGTGCTTTGATTTCGAATGTTGAATAGAGTTGCATGAGATCGCAGTGGCACTTCGATTATCACAGTACATCGGGATTCTGTCAAATACGTAACCATAGTCTTTGAGTTGTGTTCTCATCCAAATGACTTGAGCACAACACGCCGACATGGCTACATATTTTGCTTCAGTTGAGGACATCGATGTACAATCCTTCTTCTTTGATTGCCATGACACCAGTTTATTACCAAGAAATTGTAAAGCTCCTGAAGTACTTTTCCGAGAATCTAAGCAACCTGCGTGATCAACGTCTGAAAAAGCTATTAGTTCAAAACCAGAACCCTTCGGATACCAGATCCCTAAGTTAATGGTTCCCTTGATGTATCGGAGGATTCTTTTAGCCTCAGAGAGGTGAGTTTCAGTTGGTCACGACTGATAACGGGAGCAAAGATATACAGCAAAGACAATATCAGGTCTACTGGCTGCTAGATACATGAGAGACCCAATGATACTTCGGTATTTTGTAGGGTCAACCAGTTTCCCATGCAAATCAGCGTCCAGTTTCTTGGTATGTGCCATTGGTGTGGCATAGGTGTCACAATTTTGCATTCCATGTTTGTTTAAAATTTCAAGGGCATATTTGGACTGACTCAAGAAAATACCACGGGGTGATTGATGAACTTGCATTCCTAGAAAGAAGGTAAGTTCACCCATCATGGACATTTCAAAATGTTTTTTCATAAGTTTTGAAAAAGCGTTTGAGTACTTTAGATGTGTTGACCCAAAAATGATGTCATCCACATAAATTTGAACGATTAAAATGTGTGCCCCGTGATATTGTATGAATATTGTAGGGTCGACCGAACCTTTGAAGAAATTATTGGCGATAAGAAAGGATGATAACTTATCATACCACGCCCGAGGGGCTTGTTTGAGACCGTAGAGAGCCTTCTTCAGTTTGTAGACGTGATTAGGGAACTTTGTATCAACGAATCCTTTGAGCTGGCTAACATAGACCATTTCTTTTAGTTGTCCATTGAGAAAAGCAGTTTTGACGTCCATCTGAAAGACCGTTATGTTCTTATGAGCCGCGAATGCGAGAAAGATCCGTACAGCCTCAAGACGAGCAACCGGAGCGAATGATTCTTCAAAGTCAATACCCTCTTCATATCTATAACCCTTAGCCACCAGACGTGACTTATTTCTGATTACGGTTCCTTCAGCATCCAATTTGTTTTTCCAAATCCATTTGAGACCAATGACGAAGACCCGTGTTGGTCTTTCAACCAATTCCCATACTTCAAGACGTTTAAACTGATTGAGTTCTTCTTGCATGGATTCAATCCACTTTTCTTTGGTCATTGCATCTTTAATGTTTTTAGGTTCAGATTGGCAGACAGTGAGTGCATAAATGCAATGTTCACCGTCTGTATGAAGACGTTGTCTAGTTACGACTGGTTGATTCGGGTTACCAATAATGTTCTCAAGAGGATGGTCTTTCTTCCAACGATGTGTGGAAGGTTGATGTTGATATACATTCTGCAGATTAGGAGGATTCAAATGGCTTGTACATGATTCCGCAACATCAGGTGTGGCAGCTTCATTAGCAAACGGATTGAAGAACGCATTTGGATCATAATCTGCAGGTGGGGGTACTTCATTGTTCAGAATATCATCAGCTGGTTCAGCTTCGTTGGATGCGGTTTGTTCGACTGTTGTTGTAGAATCAACTGGTGGTGCTTCTCATCAGTAGTTGTTGTAGGAGGTGTATCAGGTATTGGAATTTGATCAGGTTGAGCAGCGGAAACATTAGATACAGCTGGAGCACGTTCATCAATATCATCACTAAACAGAGGAGCAAATAGTTGTTCCATTTTACGTCGAGTTAGTTGTAAACTAGGTTCAGCTGATGATGGGGTTTGAGGGAAGTTTAAACGGTTATGACAAGGTTCCAAGCTGTTATGCTCAAAAGCCATTTCTGTAAGCTCATCGAAATTTGCATGAATCGTTTCCATAATCTCCCTTGTAAGACGATTCCAGATCCGGTAACCTTTAGGCTTTTCACAATATCCAACAAAGACTCCAATGTCAGCTTTGGCTTTGAGCTTACCAAAGTCATCAAGATCATTATTCGGATAACAAAGGGATCCAAATACATGAAAGTGTTTGAGATTCGGTTTACGGTTGTGGATAAGCACATAAGGTGTTTTGTTGTGGCGTTTGGTAATCATTGAACGATTCTGAGTGTAGCATGCAGTTGACACGGCTTCAGCCCACAAGTAATCTGGAAGTTTGGCATTAATTAACATTGTTCTTGCAGCTTCCAGTAACGTACGGTTTCATCTTTCAACTACACCGTTTTGTTCTGGTGTTCTTGAAATAGATGTTTGATGCTCAATTCCCACTTTCTCATAAAATGCACGAAGAGTTTGATTCACAAATTCAGTTCCTTTGTCTGACTGTGTTCCGGAGTTGAACTTGAATTTTCGTGAGAAAGGTAATGATCATCTTTGGAGCTTGATCTTTACTTCAAAGAAATAAAGCCACGTCCATCTTGAGTAGTCATCTATAATTACCAAGATGTAGCGTTTGCCATTAATCGTCTGCACGCGCATCGGGCCACACAAATCCATGTGAAGAAGATGAAGCACATGTTGTGAGCTGTGTTCCACCTTTGAAGGAAAGTGAGCACGAGTGCTTTTCCCTTGTTCACAAGCTGAACATAGGTGATCTTTCGAAATCTCGGGAGACCTTCAACAAGTTTGTACCGTGCAAGATTGGTTATGGTTTGAAAGTTTAAATGTGAGAGACGACGGTGCCATAGCCAAGATTTTGTAGATGTTGCCTTTGAAAGTAGACTGATGGGAGATGAAGCAATCATGTCTTGCATTGAGATTTTATAAAGACTTGAATTGCGGGTACCATACATAAGATCGTTTCCTTGTAGATCACTAATGAAACAAGTTTTCTCCCGAAAAAAGAAACTTCCAAATCTCCATCACAGAATTGACCAACAGAGAAGAGATTGTGACCGAGACCTTCCACATAATAAACCCTGCTAATTTCGATGTTACCATTGATGTAATCTTCGTAGCCCATGATAGCTGCGAAGTAATCATTCCCGAATCTGACAGTGCCAATGAACTTTGCAACAAAGTTTGATAACAGTTTGAGATTGCTTGTCATGTGTCGGGAACATCCGCTATCAACAATCCAAAGGATGATCTGTATCACCTGCATTACACACAGACGACACAGATGGAATAGAAGTAGGTGTGGAACCCGAAAAGTTAGAGGGTTCCAAAGTGTATTATGTAACCATTTCTGCCATCTCCAACTAGTCTTAGCTTTAGTCTTAGTGAATGCACTAGGTGATAAGTTCTTCCTAGGAGGTGAAGGGGGTTCTATGGGTACATCAATGATCGTAGTTGGAACACTAGAGGGTGGTTTAGCTAGCACAGACTTAGAAGCATTAGTGGGCCTAGAGGTATTCTGTTTTCTATTATTCCGCTTAAGATTCAAGATAGCCTTAGCAACACATTTATCATGACAACCAAAAAACATGCTTTTACGACAACCAACACAAGAGGCTTCAAACAAAACATTAAGAGTACTTAAAGATTCAGCATTCGTTACATCACTTTGTTCATTACATTTGTTATACGCAATATCTAAAGTGGGTGCAACTTGAGTTTTATTCAAAGTCCTAGGGTGTTCTTCTACTTCAGCATTCTTTATTGTTTTTTTCTTACGTCGCAACTTCCTATTCTTCCTTGTATTGCTCCTAGGCTGTGAAGTGCGGACATTAGGAAAAGAGGCAACTATTCCTCTTTCAGTAGAGGGAAGCACATTAGTTTCTTGTGGTTTGTCATTAGATGTTCTAGAGTCATTTTAAATATGTGTAGGTGCAGTTGCTACAGTGGTACTATCTCTATCTTGCTTAAGTTTCACCAACTCTGTTTTTAGATCATGGATTTTGTGTAACAAATCTTGATTTTGAGAACGAGTGAGTCCATCTCGTCGTAAAACATCTTTGGTGTATGCAAGATGATCATCAAGGTCTTTTGACGCTTTAGCACGAGTCTTTTGTAGTAAATCAATATGACACCATATTCCTTTTTAACTTTTGAAATTTCTTGTTCATATTTTGAGATTTGACACTTTAAAGACATATTTTGATCATCCAGTTGCTCAAGTTTTGGACCAAGAGTTTTGGTATGCAACTAGTTGATTTTGTTTTGCAAAGCGAGTTCACGATTTTGACAATCTTTTTGACACCATTGAAGACGACGTTTTGCATTTGAAAGCTCGTTTAACGATTGTTCATTTTCAAACTTTTAAAGACTTGATTTGTGACACAGTATAAGTATTCTCAACATTTTCAACATAATCAACAAAATCAGCAGAGATATAATCAAATGCATATGCAACAGAATGTAGTAACACAACATTATGGATATCAGCATAGATAACATCTTCCAAGAGTCAATCAACGTCTTTTCGTAACATTTTCTTTTTGCGTTTGGTATTTGAAATCGATGTTTCTGTTTATTCGAAAACTCTTTTCATAAGTCCAAGCTCCTTGTGAAAATCCCTTTCCCAATATAATGCACACATTTTCAAATTTCGGACATGAGGCAAAATTCTTTTCTGAAAAATATCTCTTTGTTCTCTCGCATGAGGCGATTGAAAATGTTCAACTTTAATTTCAGTGTGGAATTCAATTTCACGTTCCAAAAGTTTGATGTCCGAAATGAATGTTTCAAAATATATAATAATTTCACATTTTTTGGGTATTGATTTTACTTCAGTGAGTGAAGGTAAAGGACCATTAATTTGTGCAGAATTGGGTTGGGGACCATCATGAGAAGACTCAGATGTAGGTGTGATAATGTCACAATTCTCAATTTCCGGTCATTTTTCAAATTTATATTTCATTAACGTATATATTTCTTATTAAATAAACGCTATCGCGTAATTAATTATTTGAACATTTGATCCGACACTTCCAAAAATTATTCCGATATATTTTTGTACTCATACTAAGATTATAAAAATAATATTATTACTTTACCCGATGTTTTCAATTTATTTTGTATATAAATTGTTAAGTATAAATAATTACGACGGTTTTCGTAAATTCTACACGATAAATAATTATTCACTCAAATTTTGCAAGAAATGTTTTTTTATAATTTTTATGACTTCAATATATTTTATTTTGCTCCGTTAAAATTTATTTTTAGCTATCGCTACCCTAAATGCTTAAATAAATACGCAAGTTATTAATTATCCTTACTTAATTACACATTTACTCTACATTAATATATTTAATTACCACTAAATGCAACTTGTCCCTTTTTTTTTGTGTGTCGACAAGTGTATGAGTCACACCATTTACTTACTAAATATCTACTTACAACATTTATATTCATATTATTCTTCAAATATACACATACTAACTAGATATTTCAAGGTGTAAAAACAAAAACCCTCTCTTCTTCCTCTTGCAAGAACCGGCCACCATAGGAGATCAAGAAGGATTTCATCAAAAATTTTCTAATCAAGTTTTATACACTCTAGTTGCACTCTTGATTAAGGTTTTGAAATAAAAACCTTGGGTGATTAGGATTAAACCATTGATCATAAACCTCATCAAGTTAACTAGTAAGCATCTCATGTCCATTTTTCATCTTTCATATTTATTTCATATTCATTTCATCATATTTGAGCAAAACACGCAAGTCTTATGGATATTTATACCACTTTTGTTGTTTTTATTACTTATTATGTAATATAATTATCCTACAATGAATCCCTTGAAACATATTGCTTTTGGTGATGTCTAGGAACCCATGACACCCTAAGAAGGTGTATGGTAGGATTAGAATAGCTTCTGAGTTGTTTTGAATTGGTGGGAATAGGTTTGGCGCGAGAAAAACTCATTTCTACAAGTTTTAAAAAGGGTCTGATCATATTTGTTAATTCTGGAATTTTCGACAGTTGATAAAAATATTTGTGCTAGATATTTGGAAAATACCCTTTAAAACGAAAATGTGGCCACTTGAATGGGTTAAAACGGAGTTATAACGAAGAAGTTATGCTATTTTCAAGTTTGACGACGAAAAATATTTGTTTCAGAAAATTCAGCATGTAATCTCGACTTTTTACGAGTCAAAAATGAGTCTTAAGCGTTATAAAATGTGTCGACTTATCAAAAATATATTACTCCCTCCGTCCCAAAATTATAGTCCCCTGTTGACTTTTTCGGTCTTTCTTTAACAACTTTGACCTTAAATATTTTTGTTTGTGTTATATAATACTTGATGCAAATTATATAAATGGATTGTGTTTTAAATGTATTTTTCATTAGTATATTTTTCATCAACTATTGTATAACACAAACAAATATATTTAAGGTCAAAGTTAGAAAAGAAAGACCGAAAAAGTCAATAGGGGACTATAATTTTGGGACGGAGGTAGTAGTATATATTATCACGATTCCGAGGATATATAAAACGTAGAAAACGGACTTATAACGATTAAATTACACGCGTTAAACAAAGTTGCCGTAACTTTATTATATAAGCAAAATTAATATATTTCTATTAGACACATACTACGGCAACGAGGGACCATGTTGAGGGTCATTTTTAACAATGATGGATTACTTTTTATGAAACGATGTCTTCTAGTAAAAGTAAGTTCGCCTAGCCTATTTTCCAAAACGTCCAACCATTCGTCAAACGGAGTTGTAACGAGTAAAATACGGTCACTTAAACTTTGCCGAAAACCACCCTTAAACGATATTTTGGAGACAAGTACCATACTTTACCTACATTTTTCTCCATGATCGACACCTCTAGGATGAAAACTTAAATGCTAAAACTTTGAGATAATGATACAAGCTTTCCAAAACCGTTGAGTTTGTTTCCTAACACTCGATGTGCACAATTTTACGACTAGCTTTTCAAAGCCATTTAGTCACTCTCATGACTTGTCAAATTATATTGTTTTACGACGAAAAGTTATAATTTCATAATAAATCATTAAACGACTATCGTAGGATATTGATTCAACGTATATACTTGTAAAGTATTTTATAACATGACGAGATGTCATAAACATATATTTCGACGATAAATTATATTTTCAAAATGTACAAGTGGTATAGATTACATGTGGATTTGCATGCACGACATTGTTTCATGGCTTATATTAGATCATATCTTTCATCATAGGTCGCGGTTAGAGAGTTGCGTCTCGTTTCTGTACATCCACTTTGTCATCATAACTATTGCACCAGGTGAGTTTTCATAGCCCCATTTTCTATTAATTGTTTACAAACTTTTGGGGGAGATACATGCTCAACTACTTGCTTTTACAAATACAAATACTCAAAACATTTACACTTTTATGCTACGCTATACTTTTTATACTTGATTGCATAATACTTGATAGCAATTATACTTGATTGCATTATACTTGATTGTGTTATACTAAACTTGAAAGTCTCCCAACATACACTGAGCAGTCCCCTCGTTCGCATGATAAGTCTCTTAGGATAACACATGCATTGAGTTTCGGAGATGAAGTAAAACTAATGCTATTACTTTCCTTATGAGCAACACAAAGTCTCCTTGGATAACACACGCATTGAGTTTCGGAGATGAAGTAAAACTAATGCTATTACTTTCCTTGTGAGCATCATACCCACCTAAGGTTTCTGGAGATGGAGTGGAGACTCATGGCTAATTGCATAAGTTGATGCACGTGTACGCGATCAAGATACTAGTTACATACTTAAACATTTATACTTTTAACTACTATGATACATGCATACAAGATTGACAATTCCATATTTTGGCAATGGGTTGTAAACACACAGGTTGCAAGTTTTGTATGGGCGGAACTTGGAACTGAGTGGATTTACAATGCCTTTGCTGCATAAACGATTTTGAAAGGCTTTACATTTCATCACAAACTTATGAACTCACTCAACCTTTGTGTTGACACTTTTTAGCATGTTTTATCTTAGGTATCTAAGGCATTCACTTCATGGCATGCATGTGGACTTATCATAGAGACGCGGTGTCGACGCGTCTCACCTATATTTTATGCACTCAACTATCGTTTGGTTGTAACAAACTTATTTTGGTATCTTGGAAATCTATTGGGACCTATGTTTTGTAAACTCTGATTATTTTACTGAATCAAACGATATTTTCAAAACGACACTTTAGGTCATTCGATATAACTGTAACTTTGATGCTATGACAGTCCTCCCCAAGGTATTCCATTCCGCAGCAAAACAGGTAATTTGGGGGTGTGACAGATTGGTATCAGAGCATCGGTTATAGAGAACTAGGTTGCATCATTGACCCTAGACTATAACTACATCATCATAGCATCTCATCATATCATTATAAGTGCATACTCTTTATACATGCGGACTTATGACTCAACACCTAACATCATATGAGTCGATTAGTCCAAGCATTGCATAGTTACTCCTAAATTATACATAGCCTGATCACCTATGTCTAATTCAGGAAGAATCATGCAATGTAGGGAGTAGTAGTCTCATATGTGTAAGAAATTCCGTAATCGAGCCAAATTTTCAAAAGATTTTCTTCAAACCACTTGTTTCCAGTTTGATCCGAGCGACAGTTCTTGTTTGATGAGTTGCAAAGATCAAGCTAGAAACAAGTTGTTGCTCAAACCGATTTAGCCTAATCGTATGACAGTTCTTGTTTGATGAGTTGTGGGATTAAGTAAAAATCGGTTACCTAAAAGTCTTTTGAGGGTTTTGCTCGAGAATGGGAAAGCTTGCCTCATCTAACCCAATCATAAGAGAGCATGTCTTTAGGATGGGAAATGGTCACGATAGTACGAGAACGTACCTAGTTGGACGAGGAACCCATATGCATAAGCATTGACATAATCATTTAGACCATACACGAGCACAAACTTTTAGAACCCTTGTCGCGGTTTGGGCTATAGTTATCAATAATCGAATCACGAGGACGTGATTCCTCTGACAAGGGAAGAATGTCACAATTCTCAATTTCCGGTCATTTTTCAAATTTATATTTCATTAACGTATATATTTCTTATTAAATAAACGCTATCGCGTAATTAATTATTTGAACATTTGATCTGACACTTTCAAAAATTATTCCGATATATTTTTGTACTCATACTAAGATTATAAAAATAATATTATTACTTTACCTGATGTTTTCAATTTATTTTGTATATAAATTGTTAAGTATAAATAATTACGACGGTTTTCGTAAATTCTACACGATAAACAATTATTCACTCAAATTTTGCAAGAAATGTATTTTTATAATTTTTATGACTTCAATATATTTTATTTTGCTCCGTTAAAATTTATTTTTAGCTATCGCTACCCTAAATGCTTAAATAAATACGCAAGTTATTAATTATCCTTACTTAATTACACATTTACTCTACATTAATATATTTAATTACCACTAAATGCAACTTGTCCCTCTTTTTTATGTGTGTCGACAAGTGTATGAGTCACACCATTTACTTACTAAATATCTACTTACAACATTTATATTCATATTATTCTTCAAACATACACATACTAACTAGATATTTCAAGGTGTAAAAACAAAAACCCTCTCTTCTTCCTCTTGCAAGAACCGGCCACCATAGGAGATCAAGAAAGATTTCATCAAAATTTTTCTAATCAAGTTTTATACACTCTAGTTGCACTCTTGATTAAGGTTTTGAAATAAAAACCTTGGGTGATTAGGATTAAACCATTGATCATAAACCTCATCAAGTTAACTAGTAAGCATCTCATGTCCATTTTTCATCTTTCATATTTATTTCATATTCATTTCATCATATTTGAGCAAAACACGCAAGTCTTATGGATATTTATACCACTTTTGTTGTTTTTATTACTTATTATGTAATATAATTATCCTACAATGAATCCCTTGAAACATATTGCTTTTGGTGATGTCTAGGAATCCATGACACCCTAAGAAGGTGTATGGTAGGATTAGAATAGCTTCGGAGTGGTTTTGAATTGGTGGGAATAGGTTTGGCGCGAGAAAAACTCATTTCTACAAGTTTTAAAAAGGGTCTGATCATATTTGTTAATTCTGGAATTTTCGACAGTTGATAAAAATATTTGTGCTAGATATTTGGAAAATACCCTTTAAAACGAAAACGTGGCCGCTTGAATAGGTTAAAACGGAGTTACAACGAAGAAGTTATGCTATTTTCAAATTTGACGACGAAAAATATTTGTTTCAGAAAATTCAGCATGTAATCTCGACTTTTTACGAGTCAAAAATGAGTCTTAAGCGTTATAAAATGTGTCGACTTATCAAAAATATATTTGTATATATTATCACGGGGGACCATGTTGAGGGTCGTTTTTAACAATGATGAATTACTTTTTATGAAACGATGTCTTCTAGTAAAAGTAAGTTCGCCTAGCCTATTTTCCAAAACGTCCAACCATTCGTCAAACGGAGTTGTAACGAGTAAAATACGGTCACTTAAACTTTGCCGAAAACCACCCTTAAACGATATTTTGGACACAAGTACCATACTTTACCTACATTTTTCTCCATGATCGAGACCTCTAGGATGAAAACTTAAAAGCTAAAACTTTGAGATAATGATACAAGCTTTCCAAAACCGTTGAGTTTGTTTCCTAACACTCGATGTGCACCATTTTACGACTAGCTTTTCAAAGCCATTTAGTCACTCACATGACTTGTCAAATTATATTGTTTTACGACGAAAAGTTATAATTTCATAATAAATCATTAAACGACTATCGTAGGATATTGATTCAACGTATATACTTGTAAAGTATTTTATAACATGACGAGATGTCATAAACATATATTTCGACGATAAATTATATTTTCAAAATGTACAAGTGGTATAGATTACATGTGGATTTGCATGCACGACATTGTTTCATGGCTTATATTAGATCATATCATTCATCATAGGTCGCGGTTAGAGAGTTGCGTCTCGTTTCTGTGCATCCACTTTGTCATCATAACTATTGCACCAGGTGAGTTTTCATAGCCCCATTTTCTATTAATTGTTTACAAACTTTTGGGGGAGATACATGCTCAACTACTTGCTTTTACAAATACAAATACTCAAAACATTTACACTTTTATGCTACGCTATACTTTTTATACTTGATTGCATAATACTTGATAGCATTTATACTTGATTGCATTATACTTGATTGTGTTATACTAAACTTGAAAGTCTCCCAACATACACTGAGCAGTCCCCTCGTTCGCATGATAAGTCTCTTAGGATAACACATGCATTGAGTTTCGGAGATGAAGTAAAACTAATGCTATTACTTTCCTTATGAGCAACACAAAGTCTCCTTAGATAACACACGCATTGAGTTTCGGAGATGAAGTAAAACTAATGCTATTACTTTCCTTGTGAGCATCATACCCACCTGAGGTTTCTGGAGATGGAGTGGAGACTCATGGCTAATTGCATAAGTTGATGCACGTGTACGCGATCAAGATACTAGTTACATACTTAAAAATTTATACTTTTAACTACTATGATACATGCATACAAGATTGACAATTCCATATTTTGGCAATGGGTTGTAAACACACAGGTTGCAAGTTTTGTATGGGCGGAACTTGGAACTGAGTGGATTTACAATGCCTTTGCTGCATAAACGATTTTGAAAGGCTTTACATTTCATCACAAACTTATGAACTCACTCAACCTTTGTGTTGACACTTTTTAGCATGTTTTAGCTCAGGTATCTAACGCATTCACTTCATGGCATGCATGTGGACTTATCATAGAGTCGCGGTGTCGACGCGTCTCACCTATATTTTATGCACTTAACTATCGTTTGGTTGTAACAAACTTATTTTGGTATCTTGGAAATCTATTGGGTCCTATGTTTTGTAAACTCTGATTATTTTACTGAATCAAACGATATTTTCAAAACGACACTTTAGGTCGTTCGATATAACTGTAACTTTGATGTTATGACAGTCCTCCCCAAGGTATTCCATTCCGCTGCAAAACAGGTAATTTGGGGGTGTTACAGATAACCCAAGGTGTGTTAGAAGTATCCTGTTGTTCGATGAAAGTGATGGATTTTGAATAGTTAAATGGTTTGTTATAATCAACCTTTTCTAATTTTGATCCACTCTCGTCTTCTGCATCTAAATCCTCTTGACGATTATATTCAACAATACTCATAATGGAATCATCAGTTCTACGTTCTGCACTATAAACTTCAGGATTTGTTTTGAATGCTCTATTTGAAAACTTTGGTTTGTAATCAGCAAGATTCAGTCCATATCCATTTGGATTTGGTTTAAAAGTAAACTTTTGAATAGTTGTGATTGACTCACCATGTTTATAGACAACATTTCGAAACTCTTAGATTTTGTTTTGTAAGTCGACAATTTCTTCAAGATAGTTATCTATTCGTTTCGTGGAATGCTTGTTGTACTTAGAGAATTGTTTTTGACAAGTTAACAGCTCAGACTTGGCTTTTTGAGTTTCCAAAGTAAGAGCGTTAAGTTGTTGTTTATGATCATATTTCAGTTGTTCTATTTGAGACGGCAAAGCATTCTTAGATGCGACTAGATCACGTATCTATTGTTCTAATGATTTTTCGTTTTGTTACAATTTAGCAAAAGCGACTTCAAAACCTTTTTCAAGTTTTTCTTGAGTTTGAAAAATGTTGAGTTGATACTTTAAGCATTCATTCTCCTTAGTTAACAGTTCATTTTTATCTTTTAATTGCTGATTGATGTCTTTGCATATTTGCAGTCGAGATTCTTGGTCTTTAAGTAAGGTCATGAGCTCAATATCTAGATTAGACGAAAGCTCAGCTTGTTCAACGTGAGTCTCAACATGATCATTATTCAGATCCTTAAGTATAACCACAAAGTCAACTTGATTATCAATGGTAACCGTAAGGTCATCTTGATCGTAAAATATAACTACGGGATTTATTTGATTATCATCGGAATGAGATGTAGACGGCTCATGTTGAACACTCTGATCCTTGTCGGATGAAGATGTTGGCGGAGATATCAGATCAGTAATGAATATGGTTTGATCCGGTACCTGAGACAAGCCACCAGTGTCATACACTGGGCCTGTATCACTCATGTGGAGTTCGTGCATGTTTTCCATCAACATAACTGTTGCATTAGCCTGCAAGTCCTCCATATCATCATCAGAATTTGCTTTTGCCATGAAGCTCTGTTCCCTTTTTGTAAGAGTTCCACCAGCTTCATCCTTAAGAGCCAAGATTAAAGCCTCTTTGTGATAAGCACTGCCTCTTGTCCTCGGCTTTGGGCATGCATTAGCCGGATGACCCTTCTCATTACAGTTATAACAACGAAGACCATTAATCCCATTCGGAGCATTACCATGTTCAACCACTTGAGCCCTTTTTGTTGTGGGGCACCCATGTTATTGCTTCCAATTGGATTAAACCCTTGACCACCACCCATCTGACGAACATTACCACAATTCTGAACTTCAACATGTCCATTGTTAACAAAAGCCTGATTCCTTGTGTTTGATGAGGTACGAATGCGATTGTTGGATTTGTTTGAATATCGGCCGAAGGCTCTAGCAATCATGACAAACCCTTGCTGCAATGCATCGAAAGCTTCTGTATCCTCATTAGATTCACTGTAAAGTGCTTGATCATTGTTGTTGTTGTATGGAACCAATTGAGTTTCTTGAGATTTATGCTGTGACGGATCATATGGTGTAATTGTTGTAACTTATAGGATTTCACAAACACATCAAAACAATGATATATGGGGCGTATACAAATGTTTAGAGAGAGAAAGTTCTAGAGAGAGAAAGGGAAGATAGTTGGGAACTATGTGAAACAAAAAAAATGGTATTGAAGCTCCAACCCTCTACCTTGGGAGGTAGAGGATATTTATAGTTTTCTTATAAGACTCGCCTCCTACGGGCTGTGGATCAGGCATAGAGTGGGTAAAGACCCGTCCATCCTCCACGGTGTTACTTAACCAAATACTAACTTATATTAAATGACTACGACTACGAGCTTTCTAACGATTACATATACTTGAGGTGACCGACACTTTAATGACTGGATTTTCTAAATCCTAACAATCTCCCCCTAAGGGAGGTCACCTCAAATTACACAGAATACAAACAGATATTACATTAAGATTGTTCTTTGATTCTTGTTTAAGTTCATTGCTCTGTAGCCGGTAGTCTTTAATTCTTCATGTTTTACATGTTTGGATAATTCAAGTGGAGGTCTTTAACTGATCCACGTGATGATGAGTTTTGAGCCAGCTTTGAGATCATCAGCTTGCATAAATCTCTAACTCTTCCATTGTAGTGTTGACATTATGAAATGTTGTGACAGTGGACCGACAAGCCCACATTATGGATCATGATTTCTTTTCATCAGAGTTGCGGAAGCTTTAGTTGATTCATGATATTTGCAACAGCGTAGCAGAAGCATGGAGTGAGAATATCAGAGTCATTGATGCACTAATCATGATTTCTTTGGAGTATGCGGCTATGAATTGACCTCTCCATTCTGATCAGCTGCAAACATTGGGTGTACCTGCATACAATAGTTAGCAATAAAGCGCACGAAAGTGTCTTTGATCACTTTCGTTGAATTGAGGTACACAGCCCACAGTTCCCCGTTGATCAGTACAAGTACTGCCTATGATCAGGTATAATTCCGAAGAACCTCCTTGACAGGGTTTCGCAGCTGCTCTAGCTATTCTCAAACCGGAACGTCTCAAAGAAGACAACACGGAGTGAGTGAACCAACGAATTTGAGATTCACTGATTGATGAAAAGAGATTTGAAAAAATAATCGTGTACTGCTCAATATAAATTGTTTTTGCAATACAACGAAGGTTTTAAGGAAAATCAATTATCAATCATAAACACCTTTTTATTTTGAAATATTAATACACAGCCGATGTGCTAGAGAAAAGAGTTTTAAGCACAACGACCGGTTTTTCAAAGGTATCCGTCAATCCATAACCTGAACCAGGATTGATTCAAAATATTGAATTGCCCCATTGTTTCTGTTCAGTTGTCACATGGTTGATCTATTGGATAGATCTCACATGCCACCTACCAAGAGCATGTTTGATGTTGGCTCTAGAAGGGTTTCCATCTTCATTGTGAATATGTTTGCATATCACTCAGATGTTCTGGCAATACCACAAGGATAATGCGTAGGACTCTTAAAATATATTTTCTCTTTCCACATTGTGTGAAATAGAGAGTCTTCATTGATCATATCCTTAATGAGATTTATTGATGATCTCGTGGCTCTAGACTCAATTGTGCACATTTGGTTCTTATGCCGGAGACTAGGGAGAGGGTCTCCTTCTTCAATATCAATCATCTCTAAGAGAAAGTCGATAGATAATGTAGGTTCCCCTGTGAGAATGAAACAAGTCCTTTTAAGAGGAACTTGAGTGGCTTGGGAAGATGTAGTGCAGTGCGTCACTGTGTCCATGACGTCTTGTCTTCAATACCGGTGTTACCTAGGTAACTGCCAGTAGCATATGAATTGAACCCTGTTTCTGCCCTAAAGTTGAAAAAATGGAGGGCTATTTCTTTTCACCCTTTTCACATTTATTTCTTTTTCATTCTTCAACCCCTTCAGTGCTTACCGAGACTTCATTACTAGAACCTTTTTGGGTTTATTCCAGTTCTAGCTCAATCTCAGTCCGCACTCTTCCCATATCTCACTTTACTTCTTTTTTCATTATACCTAAGGACTCTACACTATCTAGTGGATTTTCCCTGGGTAGATCCCTCCGGCTCTGGCGGGATCGTGGGAACGAATACCTTACCTAACCATCCTTATATCACCATTCATAAAGTAAATTGGTCGGTCTTTTTTGGTATTGTTCATCAGCCATTGGAACCAATTGAAAACCATTTGAAAATCAATCAAGGTACTTGTGATATATCATCAAAGCATTTTGTACCTGAATCGTTTTTTGATATTTTAGAAAACGGCTCCCCCTCAACACGTGCAACATATGTTTGAAATCATTTTGGCACATGGAGGCAAGAGGAAGAATTCACTTCTTTGATAAATATTTTCTAAAAATATCGACATCCCTTTCCCGATCAAAATTAGTGTTTCACATATAGTTAAAGATATTTCCGGGAAAGAATGTGGTTTTCAAAAATTTGCTCCCCCTCAATATGTGCATCTGATTTTGAAATTGTTTAGCACATATTAGGGAAAAACTGCACTTAGAGACAAATCATTCACGTTTTAATCCATTTTGGTTTGATGTAGATGCTCCCCCTTAACATGTGCATGGAAAATTCGAAATCGTTTGGCACATGTAGGGAAGGGAGCATGTTAATCAAGTATTAAACCATTTATCAAATTATCAGTTTAAATCCAATTTAAATCACAAATTCTCCCCCGATCACAATTTTCAAATCCTTTAAGATTTGTGATCTCTATTGATTTAAATTAAATTTTGAGAACTTTTGAGGAGAATAGTTACTTGCTTTTGAAAAGCATTTTAACAGATAAGGATCGGATTTTGAGACTTTAAATTCCATTGATCAATCATGCATAAATATCTTTTGAAAACATAACATTAGCCAAGGTCTTGAACCACTTGTATAAAACATTGTTCATTTTGATTATCCAAAAGTAGACCTTGCTCGTTTAAGTGCCAATTGTTTGAAAAATACTCTTTTTGATTCGATTGAAGTCATTCTCCCCCTCAATCAATGACATAAGTTGTTGATTGAGAGATAGAGATTTTGACAGATGATAAGCCCAGATGATTTTTCAAAAAAAATAGAGTCCGAGTTATTTTCAAAGCAATTTTGTTTTCATTAGATGAATGAAAAATATTTGGAAAGGAAGCATTTGTCTTTTTGGTGACAAACATTTGTTTTAAGAATCAGAGCATGATATTTGAAAAATAAGATTAAGCATGGCTCTGTTCTTTCTTTTTAAAACGGGTTACTGCCTGAAAAGACAATAAACCACCATTTTTCTCCGTCCCTTTTTTTTAAAGCAAATTATGTACATTCGAAGAACATCTAAAAACCCGTGACATTCTTTGAATGTCAACACAAAGTCCGTAGATGTTATCAAATTAAGAAAAAACATGACAAAATAACAATATTTTGGGATTTTTCAAGATTTTCTAATTTTTATGGATTTTGAAAATTTTATAATTTTCTATTTTCTTTTGAGGGTTTTGAAATTTTGTATTATGTTTTTTGAATAAATATATACAAAAGATAGATGAAGAAAAACCATTTACTCCTCGTCTTCCTCTTGAAGACGTTTGAGTGTTTCCGGTTGTAGACTCTTTAGACCAAGTCCTGGAAGGATAAACTCAAAACGTTCTCTAGGAAGAGCTTTGGTGAAGATGTCTGCTAACTAGTATTCAGTCCTCACAAAATAGAGTTCTACCACACCTTTTTCCACTTGTTCCCGAATGAAATGATGTCGAATATCGATGTGCTTTTCTCTTGAATGTTGAACGTTGTTGCAAAAGAGAGCAATGGCACTTTTGTTATCACAATACAGAGGGATTTTGTTGAATTCAAAGCCATAGTCAGATACTTGGGATATCATCGATAGGATTTGAGCACTACAAGATGACATGGCTATGTATTCAGCCTCCGTAGAGGATATAGAAGTACTCATTTGTTTCTTTGAAGACCAGCTCACAAGCTTATCACCCAAAAACTAAGCACCTCCAGATGTACTTCGATGTGTATCTTGACATCTTGCATGGTCAGCATCTGCATAGGCTGTTAGTAACATACCGGTGTCCTTCGGGTACCAAAGTCCCATGTTGATGGTTCCTTGGAGATACTGAAAGACCCGTTTGACAGCTTCAAGGTGCTTTTTGGTAGGCTTAGCCTGGTATCTAGCACACATGCATGCAGAGAACATAATGTCAGGTCTACTGGCTGTGAGGTACATCAGGGATCCAATCATACTTCGATATTTCGTTTGATCTACCATGATCCCTGAGTGGTCCTCATCCAGTTTGGTACGCTCCACCATGGGAGTGTCAATGGTGTCACAAGTGTCAAATCCAAATTTCTTTAAAATTTCATTAGCATATTTAGATTGATTGATAAAAATGCCTCCGGGACTTTGTGAAATTTGTAATCCCAAGAAAGATGACATTTGTCCCATCATTGACATTTGAAATTTGGAGCCCATCTCCTTAGAAAAACGGTCACATTCATTGGGGTCAGTCGAGGAAAAAATAATATCATCCACATAGATTTGAATGTGAATTAAATGTTTGCCTGACTTTCTGGTGAACAATGTCGGATCAACTGCTCCTTTTTTGAATCCAGTAGATAGAAGAAACTTAGATAGCGTATCATACCATGCCATTGGAGCTTGTTTCAAACCGTAAAGAGCCGTCTTCAAGCGATATACATGAGTAGGATGCTCTGGATTCACAAAACCTTCAGGTTGGCTGACGTATACGACTTCTTTAAGATCTCAGTTAAGAAAAGCCGTCTTTACATCCATCTGATAGACTACCATGTTATTACTTGCAGCATTAGCCAGGAAGATTCTGATTGCCTCGATGCGTGCAACTGGAGCAAATGATTTTTCAAAGTCAATACCCTCCTCTTGACGGTATCCTTTTGCAACCAATCGAGCCTTGTTCTTTAATACATCACCATGCTCATCAAGTTTTACTTTGAAGATCCACTTTAGAACAATGATCATAGCACAGTCAGGAGCAGGTACTAATTCCCATACATCTAGTCGATCAAACTCATGAATTTCTTCTTGCATGGCATTGAACCAACTGTCTTCATTCATGGCAGTTTTAACGTCTTTCGGTTCGATCTTAGAGAGTACAGAGTTGAAGAAGCACCATAAGGCATCAGTTGCAAGTTGTTTACGAGTGGATATTGGACGAGAAGGATTTCCAATGAGGTTGTCCAGTGGATGATCATGTGTCCATTTTCTCAGGTGTTCGTGTGGTTGTTGTTGAGGAACTGAAGTAGCAGAGTCGTTTTCTCCTGATGAAGATGGTTCTGATGATGGTTCAGGAGCAAATATGTTCTCAAAGGGAGCATCTTCGGGAGTAGCAAAGGGGTTATCTCCATCATAGGTGCCAGAAATAATTCCATGATGTACATTTGATGACTGATGAAATGAAGATGATACAGAGTGATCAGCAGCATGCGCTTCTTGACTCAATGACATAGAAACTGAAGGGTTATCTACGTTTACAGGGATAGGAGGAGCCTCTGTTGATGGATTTGATAGATCATTAGCAATTGGCTCATAGTGTTCATCAAACAATGGATCAAAAAATTTCTTCAAATCATCTTCTGAAGGTGGTACATATGGAGTTGTTGGTGAGGGATTTTGTACAAGAGTAGAACTGATGGGATTACTTGATGAAGGTTGTGTTGCGGGTCCAGAACTGGATTGCCATGGATCCATTTGACCGGTCAGCTCATCGAACGTAACGTGAATTGTTTCCATGATATTTCGGGTTCTTTTGTTGTAGATTCTGTATCCTTTTCTGTTTGGTGCATATCCTACAAATACTCCAATGTCCGCTTTAGCTTTCAGTTTACCTAAATCTTGACCCTCATTAGTTGGATAACACAATGCACCAAACACATGAAGGAATGATAGATCAGGTTTTCAATTTTGGACATGTTCATATGGAGTTTTTCCATGAGTTGTGTGAATTAGGGATCGGTTTTGAGTGTAGCATGCAGTGGCAATGGCTTCAGCCCAGAGAAACATTGGAACCTTTGAGTAAATTAGCATTGTTCTTGCGGCTTCCACAAGAGTTCGATTTCGTCTTTCAACTACACCGTTCTGTTGAGGAGTTCGTGGAACACTTCTTTGATGACTGATTCCAACACTTTCATAAAACTCACTAAGTTCTTTATTGACAAACTCAGTTCCATTGTCTGTTCGGATGATTCTGACAGTTTTGTTAAGTCGAACCTGCAGCTGTTTGATATGTTTAATGATGATATCTGGAGTTTCATCCTTTGTCCTTAAGAAGTTAACCCAAGTAAATCGAGAGTAATCATCAACCACTACTAACACATATTTCTTCCCGTTAATAGTCTGCACTCTCATGGGTCCACATAAATCCATGTGAATGGTATGAAGAACTTCCATAACTGAGTTTGTAGGTTTGGGTTTGTGGGCATACTTCTTGCTTTTTCCCAATTGGCATGCTGAACAAAGATGATCCTTTTCATACTTTATTCTAGGTAAGCCTCTTAGAAGGTCCTTTCTGGAAAGATCATTAATGGTGCTGAAGTTCAAGTGATTGAGACGACGATGCCATAACCCTGACTTTGTTTTCGAAGCCTTTGACAACAAGCAGATTGGAGAAGACTTCATCATCTCTTCGATAGAGATGGTGTATAGATTTGAACCCCGTGTTCCTCTTAAAAGTTACACGCCATCAAGTTCTCTAACGAAACAAGTATGTTTTATAAAAGCCACCTCTATATCGGAATAACAGAATTGACCAACAGAAAATAAATTATGACCAAGATCTTCTACAGAATATACCCTGGAGATTACACTATCACCAACAACATAGTCTCCATAACCGATAATTGCACCGAAATGATCATTTTGGAATCTAACAGTCCCGATGAATTTACTCACGAAGTTCATGAGCCGCGACCAGTCTCCAGTCATATGCTTGGAACAACTTGAGTCCAGGTACCATAGAACGATTTGAACGATCTGCAGTTGAACACAGACAACAATGGATAACTGGATAATTGGGATCTCCATGCAAGAATGGGTTCCATTTGGTTAGTAACAATGATTGGAACACCCACATCGGAAGTAGAAACAATGGAATCATCAAGGATTGATGCAGTGCTAGTGTATGCATTAGACCTATTCAAAGTATGTTCACTTCTTAAAGGAATAGTTCTACCAGTAGGCATCCATTTCCTAATGGGCATTGATCTGGATAATTTAGGGCACAATATATTAAGACTAAATTTGTGTCGAGTAGGTATCCACTGATAACCTACATTACTAAATTTTCTTCCTGTGGGTTTCCAATGTTTTCTAATCTTCTTCCGCCTTTGCTTTCTAGCCTTCTTAGCTCGATTTTTGGCATTAACAGTTTTAACTGGGTATTTAACAGCATTAATCAGATCATTCACACCACATACATGATTAGTAACACAAACCAAGCAATCATCATTACATGTTTTGCCAAAAGTAGCAGAATTCGAATTAATTGCAGTACGCTTATAGCTTATACTAGAAACAACACGATTTGTTTTATTCAACTCAAACTTAATGTTCCTAGGATGGTCTACTACTCTCTTCCATTGCACATTCTTAGCTTGCGAGGTCCTATCTTGCTTTGTATTGCCTGGAGGTTTTGACCCGCTTGCTTTTGTGTCACTGATTACTCCTGTAGAGGGAATTATGGGAACATTAGTTGGTTGGGCTACCTTTTGCATTCCTGAACTAGAAGTGCAGGGATCTGAACTACTTGAAGGCACTTTAGAGTTCACTTTCTTAACACTGGGCATAGAACAAGGCATCACGGCTTTATCTTTCTCACATAAGGATTTAGGGCATGTTGCTCTTAAACATTCTAACAGCTCCTGAGATCGTTTGGCCTGAATGCAAGCAAACCTAATTTCGCTATCAAGTGGCTTATTTGTAAAATCCTCTTCTACCATCTCACGGAGACATTCTAGACTATCCTTAAGGTGAGCGAAATAGTTATGAAACACAAGTTCGTTATTCCTAAGATGAGGAGGAATGTATTTAACAGTCACAGTATATTTAGAGTCTGCAGATGACTTTGATGCAACATTCTCATTAAAGACAAGTAGCATTTTCCGTTTTACCTGACTCCTCAGATTCTCAATTTCCTTTTGTAAAGACGTTATTTTTTCGTTGTTCTTGTCACGAGTGACTTTCATTGAATCATATAACTCTTTAAAGTGTCGTTTAACCTTTTCATTTTCTTCTAGAAAACTCTCATTTTCATTTTGTAAAACATTAACCAAGTTTTGAAGATGAAAAGTTTGAGAGCACTGAGAATCTAAAGGAGGAGGCATTTGGGAGCCAGTCACATTGTTCTTTTCACCCTTTAATTGTGAAATTTGGGCTTTCAACTTTCTGATCGTGTTACAGTGAGCTTGAATCTGTTCGTCACGTTTGTTTAATTCAAAAAGTGCATCAAACTCTGGAACATTTGAGGATGTCTTGATGTTTGAGGTTTTGACATTTTCTTTGAGATGTTGATATTTTCGTTGCAAATCAAAATGTTCAACTTCTAGCTTAGAAAAATGTTTTACCAGATTATCGTGATCATCTTGATCAATTTTCTCATTTAGTTCTGAGTTTTTGTTTTCAAGCTCAATGACACGATCATGGGAAACTTTCAAAGCAACAGTTAATTCATGAAATTGAGAAGCAGTAATAGAATGCTTAGTAACAGTATAAAACACATCCTTTCAATTTCATTATACTAAGTTCTCATTTAAGATATGCAGATTCTTCCTTTCAATTTCATTATATTTGAGTTCTCGTTCATAATCATTGACCTCAACAATCATTGCATCAAATTCCTTTTCCATTTCTTTAATATCTGAGTCTATCCCTTTTTGAAGACTCTCAAATTGACCTTTTAATTGTTTAAAGAAAGGCATGACTTCAGTTAAATAGCATTCTTTATTTTGCTCAAAACCCCTCTCCCCTTCAGTTATCCCAGTAGGTGTGATTCTTTTCTTACATGTCTTCTCAAAATCAACAAATAGTTGATAAACAACATACAGGCTGATTAAGGTCTTACTCTTAGTGGGAATAGATCTAGGAACTAAATGCATTGGTGTATTCGGAGGATACACAGTTGCTGGAGGCATTTTCCTAAGGGGAGTGTTAGTTTTAACAAGTGCATTATCTTTTTGCATATCTATGTCCTTTTTTCCAAAAAACTTGTTATGGGGTTAATAGAGTTTGAGGCTTAAATCTGTTCAGGGAAATCCAATTTTATTTAGTGTAATCATGGGGTTTGAACGTTATGTTTTGCTTTTCACACTCAGGATCTTTTAGCTTGTTATTCATTTTCTCCCTAGTGATTTCATTACCATCATATATTACCTTGTGAGCTTCTCTAGCCACTTTACCATATTCAGGATTGGGTTCCTTAACGAGGGGAATGCTATGCTTATCGCTGAGAACTCTATGCTTAGTGATCATGTGAGCAGTCTGAATGGTATTCCCTTGTACGTACAACTTATTTTCAAGCTTGTTTTTCAAAGTTTTTAGATTGGAAAGGTCATATAAAAGTTTTGATTCCTTAGCATTAAATTCTTGTTTAAGCACTTTAACATTATTTTGGAGTTCTTGTTTTTGCTTAACAGTTTTAGAAAGCTTTTCTTGTAAGGAGTTTAACTCTTGTTTTAACACCTCTTCTCTAAAATTACTTTTTCTAATAATTGTATGCATTTGGTCATCCATTTCCTGCTCACGGGTAGTTAACTCAAACTTAGCACGTTGTTCATAAATAGCAACTTTTTCTTTATAGGCATTCAGTTTAGAGATAACAGAATCATCAGGGGCACATGGAGTGAATTCATCAAAAACATAGTCATCATTGACTGCAGAAGATGCATCACTTGGTACAATCTTACTTTCACTTTGTATCACATATTGATCATATGGGACAGTATTACTATTACCCACATTATCCATATCTGATTCATTAGTTACATGTGATTGTACTTTGTTATGCATCTCTTGCTCATCAAGTTCATCGTATAGTTTTAATACCTCTGAGATGATTGAATCTTTGGAAGGACCAGCCTGCTGTGGTTATGATACCTTTGGAGAGACCATTGGTGAAATGCTAGCCATGAAGATTGTCTGGGCAGTAGGTTCATCATCGACATCAGAGTCAAATGCATCACAGTCAACTACTTGAAAGGCATTTTGATGATTGTGACCTATTTCCTGAATTGGTTATTCATCTACATCAGCATCATAGGTTTTGGCATTACCATCCACAAGAAACAACAACTCTTCTTCATCCAAAACCGCTCCACTGTCCTGAGCTTGCACCAGCAGCATCTTGTCCCTGAAGTACTCTGCATTTTGAGGGCGTTTTGGAGATGTGCAGTTCCTTGCAATGTGTCCATCACCACCACAGTTGTAGCACTTGATTGGCTTCCCTTGTCCTTGATTGGCATTCCTTCCAAGATTCTGATTAGCCACATATCCTCCACCTACTCCACCTTTTCCTTGAACTGGTTGCACCATTGATAACGCTACACGCGTCGTTCGGGGTCAAAGGAACTTCCTTTTCGTCGAGCAAGTTTTTCAACACCCTAGGCAGTGAACCTAATCGTTGTAGTGTAGTATTAGGGTAAGCCACGGGTATTGATATCGTTCTCTAGGGGAATAGGAATGATAGTGAGAAGTTACTACGCTAAGGTTGGGGTTGAGGAAGATTATTTTTTATCTTTTTTTATGGTTTTTTAGGTAATGGAAAGGTACGAATCTCGGGGTTTGAATTTGGGGGGGTTGGTATTGCTACCGATTACTCTACTTCTCTAATTATCTAATCTAAGGTGTATGTAGTCTATGTCTAATTATTGTGTGCTCGTATGATAGTTTAAAGATGTGTTTACATAGGTTTTACTACTCCTTAATTATCTCCTATTGGTGGTTGAATTATCACGTCCTTATTCTTAGTTGCGTTGTGTGTCTAAGGTTGTAGGGTATGCGTTTCTCACTAACTCTTTGAACTTACCAAAGGGTCTCGTCTACGAAACCCACTAGGGATAATAAACTCTTACTCTAAGGCACTCTTTGGATGGTTTAGCTTACAACTACTCAAGGAGTCATATTCTAAGGTTCACAAAGATTTAATCAAGCATTAAGTACACAAGGAATGACCTATCGCATTACTAGATCATTAATCAACTAAGATAAGAGACAACCAATCAATATTCAATAATTAAGTTTCATATTCCCTAAGCAAACACACAAGTAAATTAGCCGGACATGGAAAACATGCAAGCATACACACAAATAATCAAAGACATAATTGTATTAATGAATTAAAACACTTATCTTGGTGTAAGATAGGGTTTGGAACCCTAAAATACTGTACAAGACAGCCTTGGTTTGGTTTAGGTTTTTACTCCAAAAGACTACACACTAAAACTGAAAAATTCGGATTCTTTATATAAGATTACATATGCGACGGCGTCACCTTATGTTTCGTGACGCCGTCGGGTCGCCGTCATTAGGGTTTCGTCTTGGCCACGTTAGACTTGCGATGGCATCACCTTATGCTTGTGACGCCGTCCTCTTCAGCTTCTGACGCCGTCTGGATTGCATATAGGCCGTCTGAGTTGCGACGGCCTACTCTTATATAACTTGACGTCGTCACTTGAAAATAGGAGTTTTGGCTTCTGTCCCGTCACAAAATCCTTCGACGACGTCGCAATTTAACACCTGACTCCGTCACCTTATGTTTTCAGCAGCTTTGAGTGTCTCGATTCTGACTTTGGCCATTTTCTTCGTATAATCGCGCCTTTTCGTCCAAATAAGTGCCATTCCAGCATTTTGCCTTCAAGAGACCTAAAAAGTGAAAAGGAACGATATTAAGCAATAACGGATACAAAAGTAATCAAATAAGGGCTTAAACGACCCCTCAAAAAGGTACCTTTTAAAACCTTATCAAATATCCCGACACTTGGTATTTTCTTCTCCTCAAGCAAATGTGCTTTTAGCCAATTAATTTATTAGTTAGAGGTCATGAAGCATTGGTTTAAAACAGTCCACAACACATATAAGCCCCGCAAAAGTCATAACAAGCACGGAAATTACATACTAGCACCTCACATGGGGTGTTTGGATACTCACATCTCTCTCGGGTGTATATGAAATATAACAAATAGGAAATGGAAGATAAACACTCATTAACCGGTCCTAGTACATAGATTACCATAGGCTTGAGAATAGATCAAACCTCCATCGCTTTGGCGTAAGCACCTAGGAAAGAATATCAAAGAGGTCTTTAAAGGTTGTAACGTTAGGCTTACGGTAGGGAAACAAAGGGTTTGGTGGGATATGCTATATAGTGGTGGTAAGTCAAAAATCTCTATGTTAAATGCATACGAAGAATGGCGTTGCTAAGCCGAGACTCGACACTCTAGACTCTAGCTAACTGAAATAAACAAACATAAATTTAAAGGATAGATGTAGGATGGTAGCCCGTTTTTTTTTTTTTTTTTTTTTTTTTTTTTTTTTTTTTACTCTTTTTTTTTTCTTTTCTCTTTTTCTCTTTTTTTTCGATTTTTTTTTTTCATACACTCTTACTCTACCATCCTCTATGGTAACATCAAAATGATAAGGATTTACAGCACATCCCTACACTTGAGTTTTTATTACTCTAACACTAATTTGACCCGAATTGAAAAGATCAAAACACTTGGGGTACATTATTACGCAAACAAAGGAAATTTGAATTTAACGTTCCCTTCCGGTCATTTCATAAACTTTAACTTTTCCCATGAATCCCAATCGTCCCAAAACTGTATACAAAGGATATGACTCGACTTAGCAACTCATGCAAGCAACTAGATAATTGAACTAAGGGTTTAGGGTGATAACAATAATGCACTAAAAGTGAGTGCATACAAGGTAGGCTAAGGCGATTTGGGGGTGGGGTGTAAACAATGCTCTTCATTGATATTCCGGAAAAACCGAAACATCACAAGAACCGCAAAAAGGATAGGCTCTGAGGGGTTAACTAGGGGTATCGTGTACTAAAGATGAGTACAACGCAAAGGGTGTGGGGGACTTACTCAACCGATGTGGAAGAAGTAATTATATTACGGGTATCAAACAAGGGTTATCCTAATGCCTCTAATCATTTAGTTATTCCTAACTACACAAGTGTAGTCTTACTTGCGATCTCGGAATGCATCACAAAACAAGTTCTAGAATCTAATATACTACCGGTTAACACTCTAAGCATTAAAGATGAATGCTTTTAATTCCTACTAATCTAAGGGCGATCCTCACATTTTGGGTGGAATTTAGGTGGTAAAGGGTTTTTGTGCTAGTCATGCAACTTCCTATCCGTGAGACGATTTTGTTACGACTAATGGCCCACTCCTATATATCAAGAAAAATTTTAAATTTGGTGCCAAAATTACCCTAACCGACATTTTCTCATGGTTTATTACACAAATACAATTGGACAAAGCAAATAATCAAGGATAAGCATAGTTTCAAAGTTCCCGTTTTATTTTCCCTCCCTACACTTAAACTGAACATTGTCCCCAATGTTCCCCGAAAGTATCACAGTTATGATAATGGAAGGTAATAAAAAACGAAAGAGACTAATACTCCCCTGATTAGCCCAGTAGGATCCGTGTGTGAAGTATTGGTTAAATCCTTTCCAAGAAGAATTTATGCGTGAAAAGCTCCTTCCAGTCTTATGTAACTTCTTCTTGATAAATTAAACCTGCACACTTGAAGAAAACAAACGAAACCTTCACGTAAAATCGGCGGTAATAATATATAAGACTCAATTTAAACTAGGATATAATGCTTGTGGAATGGATGTTTACAGAATTTCTGGAAAATTAAGACCTGGAAAATTCCGAAAATTTATAAGTAGCTCAGAAAATGAGAAAAAAAATAATCTGTTGTTTTTACTCCTTCCTGACGCCGTCAGGTTGCGATCCCGACGCCGTCAGGTTATCCTGACAAAAACTGGTCTGCGATTTTCTGGAAAAAATTCAGGAAAATTTACATCTTTAGAATCTGGAAAAATTTCTGCAAAACATCCATTATGACTCGATACAAGCATTTGACTCGAACAAACACACAAATATATCTTTTAATGAATTGTTATTCTCATGTTTACGTTTCTTTTGAAAACGTGTGTAATCCTCCCTACACTTATCCCTTATATAAAATACCTTTTTATGCAATTAAGACGAGGTTAAAAACAAAATAAAGCATTTTTACAAAATTAAACATGAGAATAGACAATCAATAAAAGACATATGACACTAACAAGCAAACAATTAAGCATGGGTTGCCTCCCACGAAGCGCTTTTCTTTATTTAAGAGTCTTGTAGCTAGACTCGTAGTTGTGCTCCTACGTAACTTCATTACCGCCACCTTCTTCTTTCTGACGGTCTCTATTGGGAGATTCCATGTTGTAGAAATGCCCTATGATGCACTTCTCTAAGAGTTCATCCTCTCCCCAATCGGTCCTAAATTCCAGTCCTAGGTTCCAGCAATCCTTATAGAATCCGAAAATCTTAGCCATAACATAATCTACTCCTTTTTCCCTATCCTCATCATTCCTATAATAGACCGACAGTTTAAGTTCCTTTTCATCATTAGAGAGTGATGAAAACTTCTCACTCTTAAACGGCATTTGGTATGCTATGTCATCGGTCTCATCCTTGAATCGCACTACTCCTAACGAGGGATCATAGGTCATCCCGGTGCTTTCTATGAAAGGTTTTCCTAGAATAACGTGGGACAAGCTAGGGTCTATGGCCGTGCTAATATCATCCACAATTATGAAGTCCGTAGGAAACGTGAAACTACCTACATAAACGGGCAATCCCTTAACTCTACCGAGAAAATTGCAACTAACATTAGGATCATTGGGGTTTTGCCTAGTTGGAATAGGCTTCTTCATTACCCAATTGTAGTAGGTGCTAGTCATTATGTTGATTGGGGACTTGCGATCAATGTAGGCCTTTGCCACAAAAAGGTGTCCTATGCAACATGGTATGTTAAGATTCCAAGGGTTCCCAAACTTGATTCTAGGGCTTTTCCTAACATACATGTGATGGAGGTCACGCACTAAGTGAGGGTGGCGAGATAATTCTTCTTCCGTAGGAAACTTATTGAAATAGTCATTGTCTACTTCATCTACTTCCTCGGTTGTTTCATTATTCTCAAGGGTATGGTCCTCTTCGTCACTTGTTCCATTAGGTTTCACTAAGGCGATGGTATTGACGAATTGAACGTGCTTAGCTAGCTTACTTGGGTCCTTAATCTCTTCACCGGAAGGCTCAGGAGTTGAGATAGCACTAACCTTCCTATCACTATTGGTTATGGCTTTCAAAAGGTTGTCTATCTTCCTATCCATTTCGGCTTGTTGTTGGTTAAAGCGGTCCGAGAGCTTAGCTATTTGGGATTCTTGGGATGCAACTAGGTTCTGCAACATCCCTTCGATGTTTTGTTGGTTAGGACCGTTAGGTGGGGGCCATGAAAAATCATTGGAAGTGAATTCTTTGGTTTGTTCCCAGTAGAAGTCGGGCTTGCCTTTCCAAGCCTCTCGAGTTTCATTGAAATTCCTAGGTCCGGGTATTGTAGGGAATCTTCCTCCCGTTCCATTAAAATGCGAGGATGCGTAGTCAACGGAGTCATGTTCGGGGGATCGGGTGCTAGTGCACGTGTTATAAGCATCACAAAACGGCTCACACAAGGAAGAAACTTTGTTCACATGGTGTGAAGACTTAGGATTTTCGTAGGAACTCATTAGGAATTTTACTTGGTCTTCAAGTTCGATCATCCTACGGTTGGAAGGTTGTGAGTCAATGGGAGGCAAGGAGATTGCCTTAACGGTTTTGGGCAGCTCACGGGGGTCATCCCAACCTTCGTTGTCATAGAGGGCAAGGTCCTCTATTATACCCCATGATTCTTCCGCGGTGAGATCACTAAGTTTTCCACCGGCCGCTTGGTCAATGGATCGCTTGGTGGGGAAGTTGACATGATCATAAAAAATTTGGACTTGGAGCCAAAGATCAATGCCGTGATGAGGGACTTTATGAAGTAAGTCCTTGAATCGAGTCCATGCTTCGTAGAGAGATTCACCTTGACGTTGTTGGAACATCAAGATGTCATTCCTAAGCTTAGTGGTTCTCCCCGGTGGGAAAAATTGAGCAAGGAAGCGAGAGGTAAGATCATCCCAACTTGAGATAGAGCCGGCGGGAAGTTGCTCAAGCCAATTACTAGCTTGGTCCCATAGAGAGAATTGGAAGAGACGCAGGCGCGTGGTCTCCCGAGTAGTAGCATTAAGGTCGATGGAATCGACAATTTTAAGGAAATCCCTAAGATACTGATTTGGATCTTCAGAACGAAGTCCATGGAATGCACATCCGTTTTGCACCAACCGGATGGTGTCGGATCGCAGGGCCGTAGTTTGGGCTTGGTCGGGAAGCTCAATGGTGTTCCTATAGCCTAAGTGGATTGGTCTCGAGTATTCACCAAGAGTACGGGCACTTGGCGGGTCATTTGGTGGTGGGTTGATGAGTGGTGGTTGGTTATCACCTTCCATGATGAAAAGTGATGGGATTACGAACAAAGGTCACGAAGAAGGGGGATAGACTAAGAGAAAGCTAAAAATGAGAAAATTTTACTTGATATGAATCAAGTAAAGGAAACCTAAACGAGGTGGACTACTAACTAGCTATTCTATTCCCCGGCAGAGGCGCCAAAAACTTGATAACGCTACACGCGTCGTTCGGGGTCAAAGGAACTTTCTTTTCGTCGAGAAAGTTTTTCAACACCCTAGGCAGTGAACCTAATCGTTGTAGTGTAGTATTAGGGTAAGCCACAGGTATTGATATCGTTCTCTAGGGGAATAGGAATGCTAGTGAGAAGTTACTACGCTAAGGTTGGGGTTGAGGAAGATTATTTTTTATCTTTTTATATTTTTTAAGAAAAGGAAAGGTACGAATCTCGGGGTTTGAATTTGGGGGGGTTGGTATTGCTACCGATTACTCTACTTATCTAATTATCTAATCTAAGGTGTTTACTTAGGTTTTACTACTCCTTAATTATCTCCTATTGGTGGTTTAATTGTCACGTCCTTATTCTTAGTTGCGTTGTGTGTCTAAGGTTGTAGGGTATGCATTTCTCCCTAACTCTTTGAACTTACCAAAGGGTCTCGTCTACAAAACCCACTAGGGATAATAAACTCTTACTCTAAGGCACTCTTTAGATGGTTTAGCTTACAACTACTCAAGGAGTCATGTTCTAAGGTTCACAAAGATTTAATCAAGCATTAAGTACACAACGAATGACCTATCGCATTACTAGATCATTAATCAACTAAGATAAGAGACAACCAATCAATATTCAATAATTAAGTTTCATATTCCCTAAGCAAACACACAAGTAAATTAGCCGGACATGGAAAACATGCAAGAATACACACAAATAATCAAAGACATAATTGTATTAATGAAGTAAAACACTTATCTTGGTGTAAGATAGGGTTTGGAACCCTAAAATACTGTACAAGACAGCCTTGGTTCGGTTTAGGTTTTTACTCCAAAAGACTACACACTAAAACTGAAAATTTCGGATTCTTTATATAAGATTACATATGCGATGGCGTCACCTTATGTTTCGTGATGCCGTCGGGTCGCCGTCATTAGGGTTTCGTCTTGGCCACGTTAGACTTGCGACGGCGTCATGTTATGCTTGTGACGCCATCCTCTTCAGCTTCTGACGCTGTCTGGATTGCATCTAGGCCGTCTGAGTTGCGACGGCCTACTCTTATATAACTTGATGTCGTCACTTGAAAATAGGAGTTTTGGCTTCTGTCGCATCACAAAATCCTCCGACGGTGTCACAATTTAACACCTGACGCCGTCACCTTATGTTTTCAGCAGCTTTGAGTGTCTCGATTCTGACTTTGGCCATTTTCTTCGTATAATCGCGCCTTTTCGTCCAAATAAGTGCCATTCCAGCATTTTTCCTCCAAGAGACCTAAAAAGTGAAAAGGAACGATATTAAGCAATAACGGATACAAAAGTGATCAAATAAAGGCTTAAACGACCCCTCAAAATGGTACCTTTTAAAACCTTATCAACCATAATATTTCCATCTCTGATAAGAGCATGATTGTGTAGATTGGATGCAGTTCTTATTTCATTGTTAGTGTGTAGACTGTTGGCGTGTGGAGTAAGGTTCAAGTTTTGCTTAACCATAAGAGCTAGTTGATTGATGAAATGTGATAAGGTTTTAAAATGTACCTTTTTGAGGGGTCGTTTAAGCTCTTATTTGATTACTTTTGTATCCGTTATTACTAAATATTATTCCTTTTCACTTTTTAGGTATCTTGAAGGCAAAAGGCTGGAATGACACTTATTCAGACGAAAAGGCGCGATTATACGAAGAAAATGGCCAAAGTCAAGAATCCAGACACTCAGGCTGCTGGAACTGAAGGGGACGGCGTCAGGCACAAAACAGTGACGCCGTCGGACAACTTTTGTGAAGGCTTAGTAGCCAAATTGCTCATTTACAAATGACGGCTTCAGGTTTTAAAAGAGTAGGGCGTCGCAACTCAGACGGCCTAGATTTGATCCAGACGACGTCAGAGACTGAAGGGGACGGCGTCACAAGCATAAGGTGATGCTGTCGCAAGACTAACGTGGCCAAGACGAAACCCTAATGACGGCGACCCGACGGCGTCACAAATCAAAAGGCTGTCTTGTACAGTATTTTAGGGTTCCATACCCTATTTTACATCAATATAAGTGTTTTACTTCATTGATTCAATTATGTCTTCAATTAATTGTGTGTATGCTTTCATGTTCCCCATGTCCGGCTAATTTACTTGTGTGTTTGCTTAGGAGATATGAAACTTAATTATTGAATATTGATTGGTTGTCTCTTATCTTAATTGTTAATAATATAGTATTGCGATAGGTCATCCATTGTGTAGTTAATGCTTGATTAATCTTTGTTGAACCTTAGCTTATAGTACCTAGAGTCATTGTAGGCTAAACCATCCGAAGAGTACCTTAGTGTTAAGTTTATAAATCCTAGAGATTTTGTAGGCGATAACCTTTGGTAGTTTCAAAGAGTTAGGGATAAACGCATACCCTACGATCTTAGACACACAACGCGATTAAGAATAAGGACGTGACAATTCAACCATCAATAGGAGATAATTAAGGAGTAATAAAACCTAAGTAAACACATATTTAAATCATCATACGAGCACACAATAATTAGACATAGACTACATACACCACTAGATTAGATAATTAGATAAGTAGAGTAATCGGTAGAAATACCAATCCCCAAATGCAAACCCCGAGATTCGTACCTTTCCATTACCTAAAAAACCATAAAAAAAGATAAAAAATAATCTTCCTCAACCCCGACCTTAGCGTAGTAGCTTCTCACTAGCATTCCTATTCCCCTAGAGAACGATATCAATTCCCGTGGCTTACCCTAATACTAAACTACAACGATTAGGTTCACTGCCTAGGGTGTTGAAAAACTTGCTCGACGAAAAGGAAGTTCCTTTGACCCCGAACGACGCGTGTAGCGTTATCTAGTTTTTGGCGTTGATGCCGGGGAATAGAATAGCTAGTTAGGAGTTCACTTCACTTAGGTTTCCTTGCTTGATTCCTATCAAGTAATATTTTTTCCCATTTTTAGCTTTCTCGTAGTCTATCCCCCTTCTTCGTGACCTTTGTTCGTAAACCCCATCACTTTTCATCATGGAAGGTGATAACCCACCACCATTCATCAACCTACCACAAAATGACCCACCAAGAGCCCGAACTCTTGGTGAATACTCGAGACCAAGACACTTAGGCTATAAGAACACCATTGAGCTTCCCGACCAAGCCCAAACTACGGCCCTGCGATCCGCCACCATCCGGTTGGTGCAAAACGGATGTGCATTCCATGGACTTCGATCCGAAGATCCTAATCAGCATCTTAAGGATTTCCTTAAAATTGTCGATTCCATCGACCTCGGTGCTACTACTCGGGAGACCACACGTCTGAGTTTCTTCCAATTCTCTCTACGAGACCAAGCTAGTAATTGGCTTGAGCGACTTCCCGCCGGCTCCATCTCAATTTTGGATGATCTCACCTCTCGCTTACTTGCTTAATTTTTCCCACCGGGGAGAACCACTAAGCTTAGGAATGATATCTTGATGTTCCAACAACGTCAAGGTGAATCTCTCTACAAAGCATGGACTCGATTCAAGGACTTACTCCATAAAGTCCCTCATCACGGCATTGATCTTTGGCTTCAAGTCCAACTCTTCTATGATCATGTCAACTTCCCCACCAAGCGATCCATTGACCAAGCGGCCGGTGGAAAACTTAGTGATATCACCGCGGAAGAATCATGGGGTATAATAGAGGACCTTGCTCTCTATGACAACGAAAGTTGGAATGACCCCCGTGAGTTGCCCAAAACTGTTAAGGCAATCTCCTTGCCTTCCATTGACTCACAATATTCCGACCGTAGGATGCTCAAGCTTGAAGACCAAGTTAAATTCCTAATGAGCTCCTATGAAAATCCTAAGTCTTCACGCCATGTGAACAAAGTTTCTTCCTCGTGTGAGCCATGTAGTAACATGCGCACTTGCACCAAATTCCCCGAACAAGCTTCCATTGACTACGCATCCTCGCGTACTAATGGAACGGGAGGAAGATTCCCTACAACACCCGGACCTAGGACTTTTAATGACGCCCGCGAAGCATGGAAGGGCAAGCCCAACTTTTATTGGGGACAAACCAAAGAATTCACATCCAATGATTTCCCATGGCCCCCATCTCACGGCCCTAACCAACAAAACATTGAGGGGATGTTGCAACACCTAGTCGCATCCCAAGAAGATCAAATAGCTAAGCTCTCAGACCACTTTAACCAACAACAAGCCGAGATGGATAGGGAGATAGATAACCTCTTGAAAGCTATGACCAATAGTGATAGAAAGGTTAATGCTATCTCAACTCCCGAACCTTCCGGTGTAGAGATTAAGGACCCAAGTAAGCTAGCTAAGCATGTTCAATTCGTCAATACCATCACCTTAGCAAAACCTAATAGAACAAATGACGAAGCGAACCATGAGACGATACTTGGGGTTAGTGAGACACCTAGGAATGGAACAACCAAGGAAGAAGATGAAGTAGACAATGACTATTTCAATAAGTTTCCTATGGAAGAAGAACTATCTCGCCACCCTCACTTAGTGCGTGACCTCCGTCACATGTATGTTAGGAGAAGCCCTAGGATCAAGTTTGGGAACCCTTGGAATCTTAACATACCATGTTTCATAGGAGACCTTTTCGTGGCAAAGACCTACATTAACCACAAGTCCCCAATAAACATAATGACTAGCACCTACTATAATTGGGTAATGAAGAAGCCTATCCCAACTAGGCAAGATCCCGATAATCCTAGTTGCAATTTTCTTGGTAGAGTTAAGGGATTTCCTGTCTATGTAGGTAGTTTCCCGTTTCCTACGGATTTCATAATAGTGGAAGATATTAGTATGGCCATAGATCCTAGCTTGTCCTACGTTATTCTAGGGAAACCTTTCATAGAAAGCACCAGGATGACTTATGATTCCTCGTTAGGAATAGTGCGATTCAAGGATGAGACCGATGATGTAGCCTACCAAATGCCATTTAAGATTGAGAAATTTTCATCATTCTCCAATGATGAAAAGGAACTTAAACTATCGGTCTACTATAGGAATGAGAAGGATAAGGAGAAAGGAGTGGATTATGTTATGGCCAAGATTTTTGGTTTCTATAAAGATTGCTTGAACTTAGGACCGGAATACAGAACTGAGTGGGGAGAGGACGAACTCTTAGAAAGGTATATCATAGGACACTTTTACAACATGGAATCACCTACTAGAGACCGTCATGGGGAAGAAGGTGAAGGTAATGAAGTTACGTAGGGGCACGACTTCGAGTCTAGCTACAAGACTCATAAATAAAGAAAAGCGCTTCGTGGGAGGCAACCCATGCTTAATTGTTTGCTTGTTTGTGTCGTGTATCTTTTATTGATTCTTTATTCTCATGTTTAAATTTGTAAAAATACTTTATTTTGTCTTTAACCTCGTCTTAATTACATATAAAGGTATTTTACATAAGGGATAAGTGTAGGGAGGATTACACACATTTTCAAAAGAAACGTAAACATGAGAATTTCAATTAATTAAAAGATATATATGTGTGTTTGTTCGAGTCAAATGCTTGTATCGAGTCATAATGGATGTTTTGCAGGAAATTTTTCCAGATTCTAAAGATGTAAATTTTCCAGAATTTTTTCCAGAAAATCGCCGACCAGTTTTTGTCAGGATCGCAACCTGACGGCGTCAGGAAGGAGCAAAAACAACTGATTACTTTTTCTCATTTTCTGAGCTACTTATAAATTTTTGGAATTTTCCAGGTCTTAATTTTCCAGAAATTCTGTAAACATCCATTCCACAAGCATTATATCCTAGTTTAGTAGAGCCCTATATATATTATTACCACCGATTTTACGCGAAGGTTTCGTTTGTTTTCTTCAAGTGTGCAGGTTTAATTTACCAAGAAGAAGATACATAAGATGAGAAGGAGCTTTTAACGAAAACATTCTTCTTGAAGAAATATGTAACCACCACTTTACACGGATCCTACCGAGCTAATTAGGGGAGTATTAGTTTCTTTCGTTTTTAATTACCTTCCATTATCATAACTTTGATACTTTCGGGGAACATTGGGGACAATGTTCAGTTTAAGTGTAGGGAGGGAAAATAAAATGGGAACTTTGAAACTATGCTTATCCTTGACTATTTGCTTTTCCTAATTGCATTTGTGTAATAAACCATGAGAAAATGTCGGTTAGGGTAATTTTGGCACCAAATTAAAGTTTTTCATGACATATAGGAGTGGGCCATTATTCTTAATAAAGCGTCTCATGGATAGGAAATTATATGACTAGCACAAAAACCCTTTACCACTTAAATTCCACCCAAAATGTGAGGATCACCCTTAGATTAGTAGGAATTAAAGCATTCATCTTTAATGCTTAGTGTGTGAACCGGTAGTATAATAGATTCTAGAACTTGTTTTGTGATGCATCCCGAGATTGCTAGTAAGACTACACTTGTGTAGTTAGGAATAACTAAATGATAAGAGGCGTTAGGATAACCCTTGTTTGATACCCGTAATATAATTACTTCTTCCACATCGGTTGAGTAATTCCCCCACACCTTTGCGTTGTACTCATCTTTAGTACACGATACTCCTATTTAACCCCTCAGAGCCTATCTTTTTCGCGGTTCTCGTGATGTTTCGGTTTCCCGGAATATCAATGAAGAGCATTGTTTACACCCCACCCCCAAATGTACACCCAAATCGCCTTAGCCTACCTTGTATGCACTCACTTTTAGTGCATTATTGTTATCAAACTAAACCATTAGTTCAATTATCTAGTTGCTTGCATAAGTTGCTAAGTCGAGTCATATCCTTTGTACACAATTTTGGGACGATTGGGACTCATGGAAAAAGTTAAAGTTTATGAAATGACGGGAAGGGAACGTTAAATTCAAAATTCCCTTTATTTGCATAATAATATACTCCAAGTGTTTTGATCTTTTCAATTCGGGTCATATTAGTGTTAGAGTAATAAAAACTCAAGTGTAGGGATGTGCCTATAAATCTCTATCATTTTGATGTTATCGTAGAGGATAATAGAGTAAAAGTGTATGGAAAGAAAAAAAAAACAGGCTACCATCCTACATCTATTTTTAAATTTATGTTTGTTTGTTTCAGTTATCTAGATTCTAGAGTGTCGAGTCTTGGCTTAGCAACGCCATTCTTCGCATGCTTGTAACATAAAGATTTTTGACTTGCCACCACTAAATAGCCTATCTCACTAAACCCTTTGTTTCCCTACTGTAAGACTATCATTACAACCCTTTAAAAGACCTCTTTGATAGTCTTTCCTAGGTGCTTATGCCAAAGCGATGGAGGTTTGATCTAGTCTCAAGCCTATGGTAATCTATGTACTAGAACCGGTTAATGAGTGTTTATCTTCCATTTGTAACTTGTTATATTTCATATACACCCGAGAGATGTGAGTATCCAAACACCCTATGTGAGGTGCTAGTATGTAATTTCACTGCTTGTTATGACTTTTGCGGGGCTTATATGTGTTGTGGATTGTTCTAAACCAATGCTTCATGACCCCTAACTTATAAATAAATTGGCTAAAAGCACATTTGCTTGAGGACAAGCAAATACCAAGTGTAGGGATATTCGATAAGGTTTTAAAATGTACCTTTTTGAGGGGTCGTTTAAGCCCTTATTTGATTACTTTTGTATCCGTTATTACTTAATATCGTTCATTTTCACTTTTTAGGTATCTTGAAGGCAAAAGGCTGGAATGACACTTATTCGGACGAAAAGGCGCGAATATACGAAGAAAATGGCCAAAGTCAAGAATCGAGACACTCAGGCTGCTGGAACTGAAGGGGACGGCGTCAGGCACAAAACAGTGACGCCGTCAGACAACTTTTGTGACGGCTCAGTAGCCAAATTGCTCATTTACAAGTGACGGCTTCAGGTTTTAAAAGAGTAGGGAGTCGCAACTCAGACGGCCTAGATTTGATCCAGACGACGTCAGAGACTGAAGGGAACGGCGTCACAAGCATAAGGTGACGCCGTCGCAAGACTAACGTGGCCAAGACAAAACCCTAATGACGGCGACCCGACGGCGTCACAAATCAAAAGGTGACGCCGTCGCATTTTTAATCTTATATATAGAATCCGAATTTTTTAGTTTTTAGAGTGTAGACTTTTGGAGTAAAACCCTAAACCGAACCAAGGCTGTCTTGTACAGTATTTTAGGGTTCCATACCCTATCTTACAACAAGATAAGTGTTTTACTTCATTGATTCAATTATGTCTTCAATTAATTGTGTGTATGCTTAGATGTTCCCCATGTCCGGCTAATTTACTTGTGTGTTTGCTTAGGAGATACGAAACTTAATTATTGAATATTGATTGGTTGTCTCTTATCTTAATTGTTAATGATCTAGTATTGCAATAGGTCATCCGTTGTGTAGTTAATGCTTGATTAATCTTTGTTGAACCTTAGCTTATAGTACCTAGAGTCATTGTAGGCTAAACCATCCGAAGAGTACCTTAGTGTTAAGTTTATAAATCCTAGAGATTTTGTAGGCGATAACCTTTGGTAGTTTCAAAGAGTTAGGGATAAACGCATGCCCTACGATCTTAGACACACAACGCGATTAAGAATAAGGACGTGACAATTCAACCATCAATAGGAGATAATTAAGGAGTAATAAAACCTAAGTAAACACATCTTTAAATCATCATACGTGCACACAATAATTAGACATAGACTACATACACCACTAGATTAGATAATTAGATAAGTAGAGTAATAGGTAGACATACCAAACCCCGAGATTCATACCTTTCCATTTCCTAAAAAAACATAAAACAAGATAAAAAATAATCTTCCTCAACCCCAACCTTAGCGTAGTGGCTTCTCACTAGCATTCCTATTCCCCTAGAGAACAATATCAATTCCCGTGGCTTACCCTAATACTACACTACAACGATTAGGTTCACTGCCTAGGGTGTTGAAAAACTTGCTCGACGAAAAGCAAGTTTCTTTGACCCCGAACGACGCGTGTAGCGTTATCAAAATGTTCCATGACTACATCAGCATTAGGTTGCTTGAACCTTGGATCGGGAATGAGTTTGTGATTACCATTTCCAGTATGTATGACTTGTGAAGCTTTGGTAGTAATCCCTACATTGGTGTAGAATGTAGTTGAATCATTAGATGAGCTTGCCTCTCCCTGTTTAGATTTGAACTGTTCAAGAATGCATACAATTGCTCATAGTTAGTGTCCCTCAAACCCTTAGTAAACTTGACTGAAGTGACAAATTTGTGCCATTCGGGATTCATGTTGTTCACAAACTTTGAGTTTAGCTGAATATTTGGCATAGTCATTTTAATATTCCTCATGTCATTCACAAGCTTATGGAACCTCACATAATATTCAGTGACACTTTCCCTGGCTTCATCTTGAAGTGCTCAAAGTCATCATACAGTTGAGATTCTCTTTATTCTTTAGTTAGTTCAGAACCAGATAGAAGCATCTTGACATTGTCCCAAACTGCCTTCCCTTCAGTGTTGTGATTAATCAACTTGTAGATGTCTTTTGGAAGACCCTGAAGTATAATGTTTGAAGCCCTGTAATCAGCATCATATCTCTTTTTCTCCTTCTCACTGAGCTCATCATATGTCTTTGGTCTGTCCAATCCTAAGATCACTGTTCCATCCGCAGCAGTTTCAAGTATGTCTCTTGTAGTCTCAATCTGATAAGGTCCTTCATCAATTGATTTGAGAATGTTGACCCCATTTTCCTTTCCCAAACAGTGCAACCTAATTCGTTGAGCCCATGAGTCATAATCAGTTCTGTCAAGCATAGGTGGACGAGTATCTGATCCAGCTGCTTGAACGTCCTCAGCTACAGTAGAAATGATAGTAGGTACGTTTTTAGACATGATTACAAGTTCTACGGGATTTTACTATTCTTTGATTAAACCGGGAAATTGATTCTTTCATGGGATTTTACTAAACCAAAAGAACAACCGTAAAAAAATATATCACAAAGAAGTGACAAGTCTCAATAGACAAGTAGCTAAACAATCAACTCGCTTTGGTACCAACTCGCTAAACAGTCAACTCGCTTCAAAGACAAGTCACTTAAAACTCAAGTCGCTTAAAGAAACAACTCGCTTAAAACCCAAGTCGCATAAAGAGTCAACTCGCTAAATAGCCAAGTCGCATACAGAGACAACTCGCTTAACAACCAAGTTGCATAAACCAACTCGCTGCCAATAAAACTCGCTTAATAGCCAAGTCGCTTTAGAACTCAAGTCGCTAAAAGAATCAACTCGCTTAAAAGCAAAGTCGCATAAACCAGCTCGCTTCCAAGAAATGCAACACCGTGGCTCAACTCGCTTCGTACACTTTTCAAAAACAACCACTTTATCAATCAAAAACAACCAAACCACAATGATTCAAGCCTTCCAATTCAAAACCTAAACACATATGATGATCCTAAACACAAAAGTACAATCAAAATTCAAACTTTAACACTAGAAATTGACCAAATGATTCAAACTCTTCTAAACACTTATAACCCCAAAACAAAATCCACCAAAACAAAGAGCATGAAAGATGAGTGATCAAACCATGGCTCTTGATACCAATTGTAACTTATAGGATTTCACAAATACATCAAAACAATAACATATGGGGCGTATACAAATGTTTAGAGAGAGAAAGTTCTAGAGAAAGAAAAGGAAGAGAGTTGGGAACTATGTGAAACAAAAAAAATGGTATTGAAGCTCCAACCCTCTACCTTAGGAGGTAGAGGGTATTTATAGTTTTCTTACAAGACTCGCCTCCTACGGGCTGTGGATCAGGCATACAGTGGGTAAAGACCCGTCCGTCCTCTACGGTGTTACTTAACCAAATACTAACTAATATTAAATGACTACGACTATGAGCTTTCTAACGATTACATATACTTGAGGTGACCGACACTTTAATGACTGGATTTTCTAAATCCTAACAATTGTTGCAGTTAGTTGTGGAGGATTTGTGAAGGTTGTTGGCAAATTAGGGAATTGAGGATAGCATACTTGAGCCCACAAAGCTAATTGTTGATTATCCGGAAGTGATGGTGAAATAGGGAGTCCTCGGATAACCCTTTCTTTATCAACTTCTATTTTATGGGGCTTCAAATAGTCATACAACAATCCGTATGTAGCATGTTGAAGATTCTTAGCTTGACGGATGAAAATGACATACTTTTCCCAATCAGGACCAAGACTACTCAGGAACTTAGTATTGACAACAATTCTTGGCATAATGATGTTGTCTTTGTCCAAGTCATTGATGATATCTGAGAATCGATGATGATATGACTCTAATGTCTCCCCTGGTTCAATCATGAAGTGTTCATAAGCCAAGTAGATTTTGGATTCCATGTCTTCTTGATTGAGTTATGTGCCTTCCATGAGAAGATGAATATGCTCCCACATTGCTTTAGCAGTCTTTTGAGCATCAACACTTCGAAGTATCGGATTAGGTAATCCCAGAAGGATGTATTGCATTGCCAGTTCATCGGCTTCAAAGTGAAGAAGTTGATCAGTAGTGAGTTCATTAAGACCGACAACGTTGGTGACTTACCTCTTGGTTAATTAGCATTTGGATCTCCGGGTGTTGTAACAGTAGGCATCTGAAACGGACCTTCCAGGATGACCTTCTTCAAGAACTTTCCATGTGGCTTCTTTAGATCACAAAACCTAAAGAACCTTATCACCCATTGATCGTAGTTTCCGGGAGTGAGCATTGGAGGTGTATCAAGTGATCCAGCCTCATGAATGGATTGTTGGCTACTTAAAGCTTCACACATCTTTGCAAACCAAGACGGTTCCTTCATAGTATTCCTGGATGGATGTTGATTGTGAAAGTTTGTGTAAGGTTGTACTTGAAGACTAGGGGGTGGTTGAATCATTTGTGGTTGAATTGCTCCTTGAGGAAATTGTTGTTGTTATTGTTGTTGTAGTTGTTGATAAAATTGTTGTTGTTGATTGAGTTGTTGTTGTTGTTGTTGTTGAGGATACACATGAGGGAAGTAGCTAGAGTATGGTGGTTGAGACATCTTGAAACTTGTGTTGAAAAATGGATCTTTGTAGTTGAATGAAACGTTTTATGAAGTATACTTATGCGTAGTAAACAAGCTTAGGAAAAGAAAGGACCTTATGCGTAAAAACACCAACTTACGCGTAGGGTTAAGGAGACCTTAGCTTATGCAAAAACCAAAAGCTTAGTAGTAGAATGCTTATGCATAAGAATTGCTTATGTGTAAGACAAGGCTTAGGCGTAAGACAATGCTTAGGCGTAAAGATTCTACGCGTAAGGTTTAGGTTAGGCGTAAAACTACGGTTTTGCCCAAAAATCCTTTACACTTAATCCAGTGTAAAAGATATCCAAAGTCGAAGTGTTTTCCGGCTTATCCAAGCAAGAAAACACTGATTAAACCAAGAGCACTGAAGATTAAACCAAGGTTGATTTTTAATCAAAGTTGATTTTTAAGCACACCAATGTTTCTAAACCAGATTTTTTAGATGAAAAAGCTTTAATATCACCAAAATATCACAAAAGTGTAAAACTTGATGATCAAAAACTATTTATACCCTTACGCGTAAAACAATCTACACGTATAAAATCAAGCTTAAAACAAAAGAAATACCGATAAAGTTTTAAACTTTTTGCCAAAAACTTAAATTTTAACACCAAATAACCTTTAAAGTACAAGAATCTTGAATTTTAAAGTGAAAAAATCAAAGCTTGTAAGCGTTTGAATGTTTGATATCCGAGACTTAAGTGTATCACAAGAAACTTCAAAAACAAAACCTTTCACCCAACTATTTGGTGAATGATACCACTATTAGGTTCCCATTTATGTAACACAAGCATCAATAATAAAAAATGAGGTAAGAAAGGATCGTATGAACACACACACACTTATGCGTATAATATGAGAAAAATATTATGCATAGAATAAATGTGAAAGTGAACAACCAACTCCCAAATGGGAGTTTACATGATTATTTATAGGAGGGAACTAGGGCAACATGCAAGTTCCCTTCCTTTCCTTATTAGGCTTGGGCCAAGGCTTATGGGCCTTCTACATAAGCCTTAGCATAATAACAAACATAAAGGACTAATTAAGCTAACTATTACATATTAATTACTAACACTTGTAATCTAGTTTAGGAGTGATTCCAACACGAAGCACAAGAACGGAGGCCCAAACATTCACTGTCCAAAACTTGTACCTAGCAATGACAAAATTCAGAGATCAATAAAAAGGGGGAAGAAAGAACGGAAAGAAGAATAAAGAACAAAAACCCGTTTAATAAGTTCAGCACTGCGGGATTCAAGGGTTGAGTTAGCACACCGTAACCGTTCAAGCTCGACGTCCTTACCAACAAAAGAAGCTTCCAGCCCCTTGATTTTGGCACGTAACACTTCATTTTCGTTGTCAGCTGTCACACCCCCAAATTATCTGTTTTACAGCGGAACGGAATTCCTGGGGATTGACTGTCATAGCATCACAATCACAGCTATATTGAACGACCTAAAGTGTCGTTTAAAAACACATCGTTTGACATTTATTTAAAACATCCAGAGTTACAAGATAGGTCCCAAAAGTTGATAAAGTTTGCGGAAAATATAAGTTTATTACAAGTCCAAACGATGTTTTGAAAAGAAAACCATAATATACAATGAGATAAGTCGACGCCGCGACTCTATGAGGTTCCTTAATCGTGCCATGATGCGAATGTCTTAGTTACCTGAAAATACATTGCTAAAACGGTCAACAATAATGTTGGTGAGAAATCATAGGTTTATGAAAATGATTTATACGACTACCCAAGTATAGATAATGTATGACAATGTCGCCACAAAATGTTACAATTGCTATAAGTCCATGACACCGAAACTAGACTGATCATGATGTTCGCCCCAACAGAGTGTTTGCCAAACAATTCAAATAATGTTATTAAATGAAATGCATCCGTTTACCCAGTTGGAATCCACCAACCCGGATGGAGGAGTCACCCTCGATAGATCTATCCACTCACCCTCGCTTCTATGAAATTAACGGCTCATGTTATATAATGGGGACATTCAATTGGCATGAGGTAACTTAAGCAATGTAATGAATTTGATATACTTGGTATCATAATAAAAATGATGTGCAATGTATTCTCCCCCGTAAGTTTGAAATAAGTATTAAATGTATACAACGAGGCTATGAAAACTCACCTGATGAATTGATGCGATGACAAAAGTGAGTACACCGAAATGTAGCGTGATCTCGAAACTGACCTATTACGAATGATATGATATGTAATAAGTCATGATGTAATGTTATGCATGCAATTCGGATGATATTTATACCACTTATGTATTTTTGAAAACAATACTTCTCGTCGAAAATATAATCTTTTAACGTCTTGACCATTTTTAAATTACTTCACATGTATTAACGTTGAAATGATATCCGACGATAATCATTTAGTGATTTATTAAGAGATTATAACTTTTCGTCGTAAAATAATGTCATTGAAATTTCCATGAAAGTGACAAAAACGGCCTCTAAAAGCTAGTCGTAAAATGGTGCACGTCGAGCGTTAGGAAACAAACTCAACGGTTTTGGGAAGCTCGTATCATAATCTCAAAGTTTTAGTACGTGAGTTTCCATCCTAGAGGTCTCGAACATCAAGAAAAATGACGGTCAAATATGGTACTTTTGGTCCAAAATATAGTTTAAGGATGGTTTTTCGGCAAAGTTTAAGCGACCGTAATTAATTCATTACAACTCCGCTAAACAAACAGTCGGATATTTTGATAAATATACTTGGCGATCTCACTTTTACTAGAAGACATCTCTTTATAAAAAGTTCTAATTCAATGTTAAAAACAACCTTTAACTTGGTAACTAGTATTTGCCGTAAAACTTGCCTATTAGAAATGTGTTATAGTTTTTCTTATATAATAAAAGTTACGGCAACATCTGTAAACGTGTATAATTTAGTCGTTACAAATCCGTTTTCTACGTTTTAAAGATCCTTAGCTTTGTATCAAAGTATACTAACATATTTTTGACAAGTCGACATAATTTACAACGCCCAAGCTTCATTTTTGACTCGTACAAAATAAATATTGCTTGCTGAAATTTCCAGAAATTTATATTTTTCGTCGCCAACTTGAAAAATTCATAACTTCTTCGTTATAGCTCCGTTTTAATCCGTTCAAGCGGCCACGGTTTCGTTTTAAAGTATATTTTCTAAATATCTAGGCCAAAAATTTTTATCTACTGTCGGATTTTCCAGATTTTAAAAATAAGGACAGACCCTTTTCCAAACTTGTCGAAATGAGTTTTTCTCGCGCCAAACCTATTCTAACCCATTCAAAACAACTCCGAAGCTATTTTAATCCTACCATACACCTTCTTAGGATGTCATGGGTTCCTAGACATCACCAAAAATTATATATAACAAGGAGTAATTTATAGGATGGATTATATATATTTAACACTTAAAAACATTAAAAAAAATGGTATAAACATCATGAGACTTGCATGTTTCTCAAATAAAATGATATGACAATAATAATGAATATGAAATAACAACATGAATATGAATGCTTACAAGAAATATGATGAGGTTTAAGGACAAAGGGTTTTCCTAATCACTTGAGGTTTTTATTGCAAAACCTATACAACAAGTGATACTAGATTGTTAAATAACTTGTCTATTAAAATTTTGAAGCTTTCTTCTTCTTGGTCTTGTGGCTGCCGAATTTTGGAGAGAAAGAGAGAAAGAAATTTTTGATCTTGTGAGAAAATGAAGTAAAATGAATGAGTTTTGGTTAAAGTAGTATAATACTAGTATACTAAAGATATTTGCAAAAATCTTCCATGACTCACCCTCCCATGTCGACAAGGGAGGTGTAGTCATCCACTTTGATGTATTATTTTTTTTTAAATGTTTAAGTGTAATATTTTGTGAGGTTAAATGAAGTTAAATGATAAGTTGTAGTTACTTTTGAATATTTAGGGTAGCGTTGGATAAAAATAAATTTTCACGGGTCAAGATAAAATATATTTAGGTCATAAAAATTATAAAAATACATTTCTTGCAAAATTTGAGTGAAATAATAATTATCGTGTCGTGATTAGGAAAAACGTCGTAATTATATAAATACAACAATTTAGTTACAAAATAAATTTAAAACACTGGGTAAACTCATAATATTATTTTTATAACTTAATATGAGTATAAAAATATATCGGGATAATTTTTGGAAGTAATGGATCAATTGTTCAAAATAATTAGTTACGCGATAACGTTTATTTAATATGAAAATTATACGTTTAATGTAAAATGCAAAACCATGCATGAACTAATATGATGACAATGATGTTAATGAAATGTAGACTAAACTTAGTCTATATGAAATGACCTCGATGATATGATCATGAATTCACAGCTAAACCATTACGGTTACGTGAATTTGATGCTCGTAAACCTAGTTCACGATAAATGATAAATAATGAAGCATGAATAATGTTTTGAGAATGACCTGAAAATACGAATTGTCACATTCGCCCAACCAAAAAGGAATTCAGTCCCTGAATTCAGTCCTTGTTGGGTCCTACGGTGTTGTCGGTGAAAAGATGAGGATATTTGAGGCGCATCTGGTCTTCCCGTTCCCAAGTAAACTCAGGACCTCTTCGAGAATTCCAGCGAACCTTCACTATAGGAATACGACTTTGTTTCAACTGCTTGACCTCGCGGTCCATGATTTCTACCGGTTCCTCCACGAAATTTAGTTTATCGTCGAGTTGAATTTCTTCCAATGGAATAACGAGTGATTCGTCCGAAAGACATTTCTTCAGGTTTGAAACGTGAAACGTGTTTTGTACATGACTAAGTTCTGATGGAAGATCAAGTCGATAAGCTACAGGGCCTACTCTTCTCAAAATTTTGAATGACCCAATGTACCTCGGGTTCAATTTCCCGCGTTTTCCAAATCGTACCACGCCTTTCCAAGGCGATACTTTCAACATCACTTTGTCGCCAATTTGAAATTCCAATGGTTTGCGCCTAACATCTGCGTAACTTTTCTGTCGGCTTCTGGCAGTTCTGAGTCTATCTCGAATTTGAACTATCTTTTCTGTTGTTTCCCGTACCATTTCTGGACCAGTGAGTTGTGCGTCTCCAACCTCGGCCCAACAAACAGGTGATCGACACTTTCGACCATAGAGTGCTTCGAATGGTGCCGCTTTTATACTGGTGTGATAACTATTGTTGTACGAGAATTCGATCAATGGCAAATGATTAGCCCAACCATTTCCAAAATCAATCACACATGCTCTCAACATATCTTCCAATGTTTGAACTGTCCTTTCACTTTGACCATCGGTTTGTGGATGATATGCTGTGCTCATGCCTAATTTGGTTCCAAATGAATCTTGTAATGATTTCGAGAAGTTTGAAGTGAATCGACTATCTCTGTCGGAAATGATGGAAATTGGTGCTCCATGCCTCTAGACTATTTCCTTGACATAAAGTCTAGTGAGTTGTTCCATGGTATAAGTCTCTCTAATTGGTATGAAATGAGCTGATTTGGTAAGACGATCGACGATTACCCATATAGCGTCGTAACCTCCCGATGTCTTAGGAAGTTTCGTAACAAAGTCCATTGTAATGCGTTCCCATTTCCATTGTGGAATTTCAGGTTGTTGGAGTAATCCTGAAGGTTTCTGATATTCGACTTTTACCTTAGAGCAAGTAAGGCATCTGCTAACGTACGTCGCAATTTCCGCTTTCATGTTCGGCCACCAATAAAGTTTCTTGAGATCCTGATACATCTTATCAAAACCTGGGTGAATAGAATACTTTGACTTATGCGACTCATGCATAATCAATTCTCGTATCCTGCCATAAAATGGTACCCACATTCTATCCTTGAAGCATAATACTCCATCCGCTCTCTTTACAAAGCCATTTGCATTTTCGGGCATACCATAAAGCTTTTCACATGGTCGGTTTTCCTCCTTGAGTGCCTCGATCTGTGCCTCAAGTATTTTTTATGGTAAAGGTGAACTAATCGTCATTCCTAATGATCTTACTCTTAAAGGTTTGGGTCTTTCTTTCCGACTAAGAGCATCAGCCACAACATTGGCTTTTCCCGGGTGATACTTGATTTCACAATCATAATCGCTGAGTAATTCCAACCAACGACGTTGCCTCATGTTAAGTTCCTTCTGATCAAGAACATATTGTAAACTTTTGTGGTCCGTAAACACTGTGCACTTTGTACCATAAAGGTAGTGTCTCCAAATCTTGAGTGCAAAAACTACTGCCCCCAACTCAAGGTCATGTGTGGTGTAATTCTTCTTATGAACCTTAAGTTGTCGAGAAGCATAAGCTATCACCTTCTCGTTTTGCATTAATACAGCTCCAAGCCCTTTATGTGAAGCATCGCAGTATACTACGAAGTTCTCAATTCCTTCGGGTAGTGCCAAAATTGGCGCACTGCAAAGCTTTTGCTTCAACAACTGAAAAGCAGCTTCTTGTTTCTTTCCCCATTCGTACCTCTTGTTTTTCTGTGTCAACTTGGTCAAAGCTTTAGCTATCTTTGAAAAACCTTTGATGAATCTTCGGTAATACCCGGCAAGTCCTAGAAATTGTCGGATTTCTGTAGGATTCGTTGGAGTAGCCTAATCTTTTACGGCTTCAATCTTTGCAGGGTCTACATGTAATCCTTGACTATCAATGACATGACCAAGAAATTGTACTTTACGGTTCCAAAAATCACACTTCGAAAATTTGGCATACAACTTCTCATTCTTGAGTAGTCCTAAAATCGTTCTTAAATGCCCTTCATGCTCTTCTTTGCTCTTTGAGTAAATCAATATGTCGTCGATGAATACTATAACAAACTTGTCCAAATATGGTTTGCATACCCTATTCATGAGATCCATGAATACTGCAGGTGCATTAGTTAATCCGAATGGCATTACTTGAAACTCATAATGTCCATAACGTGTTCTAAATGTTGTTTTCGGAATATCCTCCTCTCGCACTCTAAGTTGATGATAACCTGACCTTAGATCAATCTTTGAGTAGATACTAGAGCCTTGTAACTGATCGAACAAGTCGTCGATTCTGGGAAGTGGGTAACAATTCTTCACCGTTAACTTGTTCAGCTCTCTATAATCTATACACATTCTAAAAGATCCATCTTTCTTCTTCACAAACAAGACTGGTGCTCCCCAAGGCGAGGAACTTGGTCTAATGAATCCTTTGTCTAAAAGTTCTTGCAACTGATTAGACAACTCTTGCATCTCCGATGGCGCTAATCGGTAAGGTGCTCGCGCAATTGGTGCAGCTCCGGGCACTAAGTCAATATGAAATTCTACTTGACGTGCCGGTGGAAGTCCTGGTAAGTCTTCAGGAAAGACTTCAGGAAATTCTCGAGCAATCGGTACATCCTCAAGTCGCTTCTCCTCCGACTTCTTCTTGGTTATATGTGCTAAGAAAGCAAAACAACCTTTATTTATGTACTTCTCCGTTTTGATGCATGATATAATACTGAGTCTAGTTCCACTTCGTTCCCCACGAATGATCAAAGTTTTGCCGTTGTAAGGAAGATGAACAAATTTTTCATCACAAATGATTCTCGCACGATGTTTGGATAACCAATCCATTCCGATGATGACGTCGAAACTACCAAGTTCTACGGGCATAAGATTTATATTGAAGGGATGATTTAGAAAATTGAGTGTACAACCACGGACAATGGTGTCGGTGCTAATTAAGTTACCATTAGCTAATTCAATGTTGTATGATGTGTCTAATGTGGTTGGTTTGATATTGAGTAAAGGTGCAAATGCAGTGGACACAAAACTCTTATCGGTTCCCGAATCAAATAAAACTGATGCATAACGATAATTGATAAGGAACGTACCCGTTACAACATTCGGGTCCTCCCTAGCTTCTCCACCTCCTATGACATAGGCTCTTCCCTGTGCCATTCCACCCTGATTCCTGTTTCCTTGGTTCCTTCCCTTTGGACACTCACTCTTGTAATGTCCCCTTTCTCCGCAACCAAAACATGTTACTTGTTGTTTCTGATTTTCCCCCGTAGTTGGCATCTTGCAATCCCTAGTTTGATGTCCCGTTTTTTTACAATTCCCACATGGATCTGGACAACGTCCCTGTTTGTGATGACTTGAACACCTCTCACATTTAGGCAGAATCCCCGTGTACCCCTTTTTCTCCGTTGGGCCTGCAACATAGGCCTTTGTAATCTCCTGTCTCTTAGGTGGTCGTTGAGCGACATTTCCACCTCGATTGTTGTTGTCCCACTTTCGTTTATTGTTGTTATTGTTGGTGTAATTGTTTCTGTTATTGTTGTAATTGAAACGGTTGTGGGTATTGTTGTTGTTTCGGTTGAAGTTGGTGATTTTGCCTCTCTTTACTACTTGAGCCATAAGCTTTTGCGACACTCGAATGGACTCCTCAATCGTTTGTGGATCAAACGAAATCACATCTCCTTGAATAACTTCGGGAAGTCCCCCGATGAAAGCCTCCAGTAGCTTCTCGTTATCCGAAACCATAGATGGGCATAACGCTGCTAATTCTTGAAACCTCCGAATGTAAGCATCAATATCATACCCAATAGTGACCAGCTCGTAGAATTCGGTCTCCAACTTTTTCACCTCCGTACGCGGACAATACTTCCTTGTTAGCAAACTCTTGAATTGCACCCATGTGATCCTGTACGCATTTTCCATTCCCATTGGCTGAGCATACGAATTCCACCACGACATTGCCCCATCCAGTAGTGTACTCGTAGCAAACTTAACCTTGCTATCCTCCGGGCAATTACATAACAGAAACACGGATTCCATTTTCTCGAACCATCTAACCATGGCAGTTGCCCCTTCAGTACCCTTGAACTTAGTGGGATCCCCACTTTTGAAATCCTTATACGAACAGCTTCTAACCCCGGACCCTCCTGCATTACCTGCAGCAGCAGCAAGTCTAGCGGCCTCGGCAGTTGCCACAGCCTCAGCAGCAGCTGCCACCGATGCTCTCTCGGTCCTTAATGCATCGGTTATGCTATCATTCACATATTTCTGCATAGCAGCTTAAGTCAACTCAGGTGTGGTTTTCTTTGGCGCCATAATTCTTCAAAACCATAAGATGAAACAATTATGAGAACTCGTAAGTAGAAACAAACATTATACATATATATCCACAACCACAACATGTATAAAATAAATGAAATCACAACGGAACAACCATGAAATATCACAAATAAAATCACAACACACGTGGATAATATACATGAAAATTTCGGCCTTCGTGGACCGATATCATAGATAGTAAAACCATTCCTACATAGTAGAGTCAATACTTGATATTTTGTTTGTACAACAACCAAAAGACAACAAGTTCTTTAAACTATGTCACACACCTTGTGACTAGGATAACAATAAATAAAAACTATACATGATAAAGGTCTACACTAGGCACCTCCTGGTGCTCCGCCAGCTCGATCCTGTAGATCACGGACCTGTGTAGTTAAACTCGCAACCAAACCCCTCAACTCGCTAATCTGAGCCTGTGCGGTAACCATGCTCTCACGAGCTAGTGCCAACTCCTGTGCATGACGCTGAAGCTCGTTGATGAGTGTGTAAATACTCATCATTTTTGTTCCTTCTACACTGCAAAAACAGTCAAAAACACTTTGAAAAGTCTCAAAAAGACAGAAAAAATATTTAGACTGTATTTTATGCAATAATTGTCAAAATCTAGTCCCTGGTTATTCAAAACATGTAATTTTTCATAAAAGGCCCTCAGGAATTTTTAAGTTGTCAAATTTAGCCTTATAAAGTCTAGTTTTGCAAAATGACAACTTGAGTCCTTGGAATTTTAAAGATTGACAGAAATTACCCCGGGACATTTTTAATTTGAAAATTATCATTTTTGGTCCTTGGGAAAATTAATCTTGTCATAATTCATCCTTATGATGAAATTTGGAAAATTATAGCTTTGGTCCTTCAAGTTTGGTCAAATGGCAAATATGGTCCTTGTGTATTAGTTCCAAATCAAAACCTGGATCACAAAAAAAAATAAATAAATAAAAAACCAGATAACAAGCAACCCGACCCATTCTCCTTTTCCCTCCAACACCTTTTCTCACCTTCTTCTGCTTTCTCTGAAACCCAGATCCAGTCAGACCCTTTTACCCAAAATCCCTCCATCCCAGACACTCCACCTCCAACCTTCTCTATTACCCAACTTCACCAAAACCTAACTCACCCTTAATCCCTTTTACCCAGTTTAACCCAATTCCCAAACCCACTACTTCCTCTTTCCCCCTCATCCCAATGGCCAAGTCACCAATCTCTGTTTCAAAAGCACCAAGGGACGACCAGGATTAAGCCATTATACCTAACTCCATTCAATGGTCAAGATTGAAGCAGGAAAGCACAAAGCTCCCTTTGGCTCATTTTGGCTCACGGAAGAAACACAAGACAATGGAGTGAAGACCTTGAAGTTTTAGTATAAATAGGAAACCATTGTAAGCCAAGAAGGCACCCCTAGTCTTAGTTAAAAGCTTAGTTTTTATGTCTTATTTTCAAAATTGTAACCTGCTTTCTCTTTAATGAAAAGTTTTTTTTATATGTGTTCCTACAATTTAGCTAATCTTAGTTGTTGATGTTGTGTTCAAAATCATAAGTTAGTTGTTATTTCAAGTACATCAGGGATACAGTATCAAAAGAGTAGTTTTATTTATTCAAATCAATTTTCTGTAGGGGTGTTTGGTTGAAGCTTCGTTTGGGTCTAAAAAACCATTTTTACCCATTTGACATCTCAAGCCAAAGATCTTTTATCAAGTGATTTTTAGTGAGAAATGATTTCACAAGTTTTGTACTAGATTGGATAAAAGAAAAAAAAAATTGATTTTCACCCTTTTGCAGCTGCTGTTCTCACTTTTTTTTCAACATTTTGGAAGTCAAGTTGTACACTTGTGTTGTGTCTTGAGTCTTTTCTGTATTTACTTGGCTTATGTCTAATTTTGTTGCATTAGAATCCCCTTAGCATGGTTTCACTTAAGGTTTAAAACTGATTTCGTCTAGTTTTTTTTTGGGTTCTATTTCAGCAGCAATTGTCCAATGATAAGCTAAAATTAGCTTATCTTAAAGAGGAAAACAACTTTTGTTTAGTCTATAATTATTATTTTTCACTTCTTTGGTAGCTTGACCCTAATCGTGCAGCTTTTTATTGCTTCAATGGACTCCTTCTCAGCTTATAGATAAGCTCGAAGAGCCTCTACTGAAGCTGTTTCGAACCTGCAGCCATCACCCTCACAGGTCACTCATTTTTTTTACTCAATCGTTTGTAGACAGCCTACTTATCCCACTTTAGTAGTTTATTACTCAACTATCTTATTTAGATTATTTTAGGTAGGATTAGCTTAAGTGTCTACTTGTGCCCCCACTGCTTAGTATACCTGCTAGTTTAAATAGCCCTTCTAGTGTAGCTCATTCTCAGCAAACTGTTTATGCCCCTGTTATGAATAAGTCTGATGATTGATTTTGGCGTATTTTGGGTTTTAGAGTACAAGTGTGACGTAAAAAAATCTGTTATTAGCATAGGAAGCGCTTTTCAGTTGCTAAAAAAGATCCAAAAGGAGTGTTTGGAAACTTGCTTTTCAACCTATGTTATTTGATTTAAAAAAAAAGAGCTTTTGGGAATAAGCTGAGAAAACAACTTACTAATGAGTCTAATTTAGAAAAAGCTTTCGTAAAAAGTGTTTCTTTTAACTGTGATTGCAAACTACGAAAAAGAAAAAGAAAAAAAAAATTCAAGTTTTCAAAAAGAGAACCAGGGGATTCGAACCCTGGTCTCAACTCGAACTTCAACACACAATACCACCACCAACGCGCCCTTGGGACTTCTTTGTTTATTTATCTACACAATTAAAACTTTAACTAGTTTAGGCAGTTTTGCTTATAAGCCTTTTTCAGCTTATTAAATGCTTATCTTTCAAAACAACCACCAGGTTTTTACTTTTTCTTAGGTTCAGTAGATTGTAAAGTACTTTTAATGAATGCTCGGGTGGTTGCCGGTTTTTATGTTTTTTAGTTTTAGCACCCTAGGACTTAGTGTAGCTTCGTTTTATCATTCCTTAGGCTTAGTGACAGTTAATTTTTAGTTTATTAGGGTTCCCTTGCCTTAATTACCTTCCCGTTAACTAATTTGTAAAAAACGTAATTCAACTAAAATAAATCATTAAAACCAATTCAAGTTCAAATCACATAACTCAACGATTCCATCAATTTCATACCTCGTTGGGACACGACCCGGGAAATCACTTTCCCGGTATCACTTTTATCACACCCGTAAGATTTGGCACGTTAACCCTTTTTCCTAAAAGGTTGGTTTGTCGGATTTTACGATTAATTTGATATATTGATATTTGTGTTTATTTTAACGAATCAAATTTTGGCGCCGCTGCCGGGGAGGTGTGTTCGACAATATCGTGAAGTTTTTGCGATTAGTGACTTGAAGAACCTTCCTAGTGAAGTTATTGTTTTTATAAAAATACAAAATACAAAAATATTTTTCTTTTCTTTGTATATATATGTAAACGATTAAAAATACAAAAAGATTTTTGCTTGTTGTTTTAAATAATATAGAAGACACAATCAATATAACATTCTCAACTGAGGTGTTATCATTATAAGTTCCCGAACAAAAGATTTAAAACTTGCCTTTGTGTCGCTCGTGTTTTGGTTTACTTTTATCGGTTTAACAAACTGTGTGAGGGGTATAAGGACGGCCTGACATTAAATTGCGGCTGAAAAGAGACGGGTTTTTAATAAGCTTCGCGCTGACCTAATAAGTCTCTCCGCTCCTTTGTGCGTTTTACTTATAGAAGTGATCATTTCACGTGGGATTATTGGTTTAAGTTCACTGTGTTTTGCCTCGGTCTTGTTTTAATTGAAAGTGTTGTTTTTGGAAGTGCATGCGCACTCGTTCGTAATCTCGTAGACGTAACCGTAACCAAGCAAACGTACCCGAGATTCGTACCGTTGAACAACCCACCATGACACAAAATCAAGCTCCCGATCTCCGAACGATGGAGGAGCTTTGCCAACCCACGATGGATGGATGGGGCGGTCCAATTGCCCCGGTCAACATCGAGGCCACGGATTTTGGACTTAAGCATCACATGATTCAACAAGTCCAAAGTTTTTGCCAATTTCACGGATCACCGGGTGACGATGCCAATAAGCATCTTGACAAATTTCTCACTGTCACCCAAAGTATGAAGCAAAATGGGGTCACCGATGACGCCCTTCGCTTATACCTCTTTCCATATTCCTTGACGCTTCATGCCACCGCATGGTTTGATCGTCTTCCCAAGAACTCAATCCATAGTTTCGATGAAATGATCTCCAAATTCTTGGCGAAATATTTTCCACCGTCGATGGTGACGAAACTAAGGAATGAAATCATCAACTTTAGGCAGCATCCCGATGAGTCCTTATTCGAGGCATGGGAACGCTATAAGCTTTCGATTGATCGATGTCCGAACCACAACATGTTGCTTGTCACCCAAATAGATACATTCTATAACGGGTTAACATTGAGACATCGTGACACGATAAATGCTGCTGCCGGTGGTACCTTTATGAAAAGGCGACCCGAAGAGTGCTACGATCTCATTAAAAACATGACTGCCCACCATAATTATTGGGATTCCTCAGCCGAGAGGAGTGAGTCAAGGAGATCTACCACCCTTCCATCTTCTGAATACACGACTCTAACCAAAAAGATTGAAGAAATATCCACTGCCGTACTTAAAATGAGTCAAAATAATAACAATCAACAAGTGAATGTCGTGAACAAAAGTTGTGAAACTTGTGGTGGTCCACATCCTTATTTTGAGCGTATATGCCGCTTCGGGTTCCTACAATACGGGAGGTAATTCCTACCAACCGCAAGGAGACCGAAACCTTCTGAGCTATCGTTCTAACAATTTCCTTGGACCACCCGGGTTTAATCAAAATCAGAACAATCAAAATGTGCAAAATAGGAATAATCGGTTCAATCAAAATCAGAGTCAGAATCGGAATTTTCAAAATCAAAATCAAGGTTTTCAAAATCAAGGAAATTTCAATCAAAACCGATTCCAAGCTCCTCAACAAAACATGCATGCCCAGCCTCCTCAAGCTTCCATTGACATTGCTAATTACATCAAAAGCAATGAAGCTAAGATGGTGTCCATGCAAAATCAAATTACCACTTTGAAGAATGATTTCACTTCCGAGCTTAGAGCTACTAGCAACAAAATTGATCAATCTCAAAGCAAGATTGAAAGCATGTTTTCTAGTCTCATGAGACAAAAGAATCAAGCTTCAACTTCGGGAGCTCTTCCGAGTAATACCATTCCCAACCCAAAAGGTGAATTGAATGCTATTGCCACCCGAAGTGGTAAGTCTTATGAGGGACCCTCGATGCCTAATCCTTCTCCGGTGAGGGATGTGGAACGAGAAACCGAGGTATCAAAGGACAAGGTGCATAACTCAAGCCCACGAAGTACCGCACAAGTCCAACCTCCGGTGGTCTCACCTCCAATTCCGGAACCCGTTGTTCCGATGACCACTCCTAAGCCTTCACTTCCTTATCCTTCATGGCTTAATGACCAAAAGCTCCGTGATAAAACTAGTCAACAAATGGAGAAGCTTATCCAAATCTTTCAAGATTTGCACTTCGAGATTAGTTTCGCGGACGCTCTTCTTCTAATGCCAAAGTTCGGTCCAACAATCAAAAATTTGTTGAATAACAAAGAAAAGATTTCCGAAATGGCTAAAACTTCTTTAAACGAGAATTGTTCGGCGGTTATCCTTAAAAAGCTTCCCGAAAAGTTAGGAGACCCCGGAAAATTTCTCATCCCATGTGATTTTCAAGGCATAGTTCAATGCTCCGCTTTGGCCGATCTTGGTGCTAGAATTAACTTGATGCCACACTCCATGTGGAAAAAGCTTTCATTACCTCCGCTTACACCTACTTGTATGATCCTCGAGCTTGCGGACCGTACAAGTTCTCATCCGCTAGGTATAGCCGAGGATGTATTTGTGAAAGTAGGCAAGTTTCATTTCCCCGCCGACTTTGTTGTTGTCGAATTTGATGCCGATCCCCGAGTACCCCTCATCCTTGGGAGGTGCTTCTTAAAAACGGGTCGGGCATTGATCGACGTTGATGAAGGGGAAATCACTTTGCGGGTAAACAAGGAAGCCGTTACTTTCAATCTCAATCAAGTTACGAAATACTCCCCCAATTATGGAGACAATTCCGTCAACAAAATTGATGTCCTTGACATTGTGTCGGAGGAGTATTCTCAAGAAATTCTTGGATTCTCGAGTGGCAATCCCACTTCGGTTGATCCCATCGTTGCTCTCTCTTCCCCTTCCCTCACTCCGTTTGAGGGAAGTGACTTTATTTTGGAAGAGATTGAAGCATACTTGGCTAGTGATTCTGTTTCATGGGAAATTGATCAAGCTCCCATCGACATTGAGGGAGATATTCTTCTCATCGAGAAGATGCTCAATGATGATCCTTCATCACTCCCTCCTCAAGAACTTCATAAAGAGGAAATCAAAACCATTGAAAAATCTAATGATCCTCCCGAGGTCGAACTTAAGGACTTACCACCTCATCTCGAGTATGCATTTTTGGAGGGTGACAATAAATTACCCGTCATCATTGCTAAAGACTTGAGTGAGGATGAAAAAGCCGCTCTCATAAAGGTTTTGAAGTCACACAAGCGAGCCATCGCTTGGAAACTTACCGACATCAAGGGTATTAACCCGAAATTTTGTACACACAAGATTCTTATGGAGGATGACTTCAAACCGGCGGTTCAACACCAAAGAAGGGTGAATCCTAAAATTCATGAGGTTATCAAAGCGGAAGTCATAAAACTTCTCGACGCCGGATTGATTTACCCTATCTCGGATAGTCCTTGGGTTAGCCCCGTTCATTGTGTGCCTAAAAAAGGTGGCATTACTGTTGTTGAAAATGATGAAAATGAGTTGATTCCCACTCGATTGGTTATGGGATGGCGTGTTTGCATTGACTATCGAAAGTTAAATGAAGCCACCCGTAAAGACCACTTTCCATTACCCTTCATGGACCAAATGCTTGAGAGATTAGTGGGAAACGAATACTATTGTTTTCTCGATGGTTTCTCGGGTTACTTCCAAATACCCATTGACCCACAAGATCAAGAAAAGACCACATTCACATGTCCTTATGGAACATTTGCTTACCGGCGCATGCCTTTCGGCTTATGCAATGCTCCCGGTACATTCCAAAGGTGTATGATGGCCATTTTCCATGACATGATCGAAAAGACTATGGAAGTCTTTATGGATGATTTTTCGGTCTTTGGGGATTCTTTCCAAACATGTCTCTCCCATTTGGAAAAGATGCTTGAACGTTGTGAAAACACGAATCTTAGTCTAAATTAGGAGAAATGTCACTTTATGGTTAAAGAAGGAATTGTCCTTGGCCATAAAATTTCTAAGAGTGGGATTGAGGTTGACAAAGCTAAAGTCGATGTCATTTCAAAATTACATCCTCCCACAACCGTCAAAGGAGTTAGAAGTTTCCTTGGTCATGCCGGATTTTATCGTCGTTTCATTCAAGACTTTTCAAAAATAACCCGGCCTATGACCCGACTTCTTGAAAAAGACACTCCTTTCATCTTCTCTAATGAGTGCATTGAAGCGTTTCAAACTCTTAAGAAGAAGCTCACGGAAGCACCGATTCTAGTTGCCCCCGATTGGGAATTACCATTTGAGCTTATGTGCGACGCAAGTGATTTCGCCATAGGTGCCGTTTTGGGGCAACGAAAGTCAAAACATTTCCAGCCAATACATTATGCTAGCAAAACTTTGACCGAAGCTCAAGCACACTACACCACGACGGAGAAAGAATTACTAGCCGTGGTATATGCTTTCGAGAAGTTTCGGCCATACTTGATCTTGTCCATAAGCATAGTGTATACGGATCACTCAGCCCTCAAATATCTCTTTGCTAAGCAAGATGCAAAGCCGAGATTGCTCCGATGGGTTCTCCTCCTACAAGAATTTGATATCATTATCCGTGATAAAAAAGGAGCCGAGAACCTAGCGGCTGATCATCTCTCTCGTGTTGAAAATCCACATCAAGGTGTGCTTGAGAAAAAGGAAATAAATGAAACATTTCCTCTCGAGACTCTTAATGTGGTATCTCATCATGAAAATTCGAGTACCTCATGGTTTGCCGACTTTGCAAACTATCATGCGGGTAACTTTGTTGTGAAAGGGATGTCGTCCCAACAAAAGAACAAATTTTTCAAAGATGTTAAGCATTATTTTTGGGATGACCCCTACTTGTTCAAAATCTGTGCGGATCAAGTCATCCGACGGTGTGTTCACGGCCAAGAAGCCGCTGAAATCCTCAAGGCTTGTCATAATGGACCCACGGGGGGACATCATGGCCCGAACTACACCGCTAAAAAGGTGTTTGATTCCGGTTTCTATTGGCCCACGATTTACAAAGATGCCCATGACCTCGTCAAATCTTGCGACTCTTGCCAACGTCATAGCAACATCTCTAAAAGAGATGAAATGCCTCAAAATGCCATTCAAGTGTGCGAGATCTTTGACATATGGGGCATCGATTTTATGGGGCCGTTCCCGTCTTCTCGAGGGAACAAGTATATACTCGTGGCGGTCGATTATTTGTCCAAATGGGTAGAGGCGAAAGCGCTACCCACCAACGACGCCCGAGTAGTTGTGAAATTCTTGAAGTCTCTCTTTACCCGTTTCGGAACTCCCCGTGCCATCATTAGTGATCGCGGTACGCACTTTTGCAACGACCAATTCGCAAAAGTCATGCTTAAATACGGTGTCACTCACCGTCTTTCTACCGCGTATCACCCACAAACTAGTGGGCAAGTGGAAGTTTCGAATCGTGGCTTGAAAAGAATCTTGGAGAGGACCGTAGGTGAAAACCGTGCCTCTTGGTCGGAAAAACTTGAAGATGCACTTTGGGCCTTCTGTACCGCTTACAAAACACCCATCGGGTGTACTCCTTACAAGCTTGTGTATGGAAAGGCGTGTCATCTCCCGATCGATCTCGAGCACAAAGCCTATTGGGCCTTGAAGCATGTAAATTTTGACCTTAAGTTCGCGGGTGATCACCGGAAAGTTCAACTCAATGAATTAAATGAACTCCATGATCAAGCTTACGAGAACTCATTGATCTATAAAGAAAAGACAAAGAAGATCCATGACTCAAAAATCAAGAACCGCGTTTTCAACGTAGGTGACCGAGTCCTTCTTTTCAATTCTAGATTGGAAATCTTCTCGGGGAAGCTTAAGACCCGTTGGACCGGTCCATTCATCGTTGCCAAAGTTTTTCCATATGGCACCGTCGAGTTATCTCAAACCGACGGACCAAACTTCAAGGTGAATGGACATAGGTTGAAGCATTATTTGGAGAGGACATTCCACTTGTGGTTGTCCCGGATCTACAAACTTTCCCCATGAACAAATGAATGCGGGGATCGAGTCAAGCTAGCGACTCGGGAATCAAAAACAGTAGCACACTATATGGGTTTTCACCCATATTTCTGATTTCTTTCTACTTTCTACCACCCTAGTGTGGGGGAGTTGCCCCCCGCTGTTGTATATAAAGTTTTCTAAAAAAAAAAAAAAAAAAAAAAAAAAAAATCACAAAAATAATGGCCGTAGTATTTCCCTTTTACGTTCTATGTTTCGGCATAACCGCCGGTACTTTGAATATTGAGGGCAATATTCATTTCTAGTGTGGGGGGGGGGGGGAATTCTCACGAATTTTATCATATAATTATACCACCCTATTCCCCCATTTTTGGCCAAAATGTTTTTGGAGTAAGTGTTTTGCACTTACTCAGCTTATGGTTATCAGTCCACCATGTCTAATAAACAAAAGGATTGGCTAATCCAGGAGCAAACGGCTCTTGGTAAAGATATCTCAAATCCGTTGACGGCTTGCAATTTGCCCAAAATTGTATGGTGTTCAGCTCACCATATCTTTAATTAGTGAAGAGTTGGCTAGCCCGCAAGTTTATGGCTTGTGGTAAAGGCAGTTGGAAAACCATAATTGGTAATCAGCTCACCAAAGATATTTTATCTAAGAGTTGGCTAGTCCAGAAGCAAACGGCTTCTGGTAAAGACAAATCAAATCTGTTGGAAGCTGGTGATTTGCTCAAAATCATATGGTTATCAGTGTACCATAGTTCTTACTTGAACTAAAACATTTGGCTACTCCAGAAGTAATGGCTTTTGGTAAAGAGATTCAAATCCTTTAAGTTTTCTCAAAAGATTGCTAGGGACTAGCAATGTTTTAGTGTGGGGGGATTGATAAGTGTGTAAATACTCATCATTTTTGTTCCTTCTACACTGCAAAAACAGTCAAAAACACTTTGAAAAGTCTCAAAAAGACAGAAAAAATATTTAGACTGTATTTTATGCAATAATTGTCAAAATCTAGTCCCTGGTTATTCAAAACATGTAATTTTTCATAAAAGGCCCTCAGGAATTTTTAAGTTGTCAAATTTAGCCTTATAAAGTCTAGTTTTGAAAAATGACAACTTGAGTCCTTGGAATTTTAAAGATTGACAGAAATTACCCCGGGACATTTTTAATTTGAAAATTATCATTTTTGGTCCTTGGGAAAATTAATCTTGTCATAATTAGTCCTTATGATGAAATTTGGAAAATTACAGCTTTGGTCCTTCAAGTTTGGTCAAATGGCAAATATGGTCCTTCTGTATTACTTCCAAATCAAAACCTGGATCACAAAAAATAAATAAATAAAATAAAAAACCAGATAACAAGCAACCCGACCCATTCTCCTTTTCCCTCCAACACCTTTTCTCACCTTCTTCTGCTTTCTCTGAAACCCAGATCCAGTCACACCCTTTTACCCAAAATCCCTCCATCCCAGACACTCCACCTCCAACCTTCTATATTACCCAACTTCACCAAAACCTAACACACCCTTAATCCCTTTTACCCAGTTTAACCCAATTCCCAAACCCACTACTTCCTCTTTCCCCCTCATCCCAATGGCCAAGTCACCAATCTCTGTTTCAAAAGCACCAAGGGACGACCAGGATTAAGCCATTATACCTAACTCCATTCAATGGTCAAGATTGAAGCAGGAAAGCACAAAGCTCCCTTTGGCTCATTTTGTCTCACGGAAGAAACACAAGACAATGGAGTGAAGACCTTGAAGTTGTAGTATAAATAGGAAACCATTGTAAGCCAAGAAGGCACCCCTAGTCTTAGTTAAAAGCTTAGTTTTTATGTCTTATTTTCAAAATTGTAACCTGCTTTCTCTTTAATGAAAAGTTTTTTTTATATGTGTTCCTACAATTTAGCTAATCTTAGTTGTTGATGTTGTGTTCAAAATCATAAGTTAATTGTTATTTCAAGTACATCAGGAATACAGTATCAAAAGAGTAGTTTTATTTATTCGAATCAATTTTCTGTAGGGGTGTTTGGTTGAAGCTTCGTTTGGGTCTAAAAAACCATTTTTACCCATTTGACATCTCAAGCCAAAGATCTTTTATCAAGTGATTTTTAGTGGGAAATGATTTCACAAGTTTTGTACTAGATTGGATAAAAGAAAAAAAAATATGATTTTCACCCTTTTGCAGCTGCTGTTCTCACTTTTTTTTCAACATTTTGGAAGTCAAGTTGTACACTTGTGTTGTGTCTTGAGTCTTTTCTGTATTTACTTGGCTTATGTCTAATTTTGTTGCATTAGAATCCCCTTAGCATGGTTTCACTTAAGGTTTAAAACTGATTTCGTCTAGTTTTTTTTTGGGTTCTATTTCAGCAGCAATTATCCAATGATAAGCTAAACTTAGCTTATCTTAAAGAGGAAAACAACTTTTGTTTAGTCTATAATTATTATTTTTCACTTCTTTGGTAGCTTGACCCTAATCGTGCAGCTTTTTATTGCTTCAATGGACTCCTTCTCAGCTTATAGATAAGCTCGAAGAGCCTCTACTGAAGCTGTTTCGAACCTGCAGCCATCACCCTCACAGGTCACTCATTTTTTTAACTCAGTCGTTTGTAGACAACCTACTTATCCCACTTTAGTAGTTTATTACTCAACTATCTTATTTAGATTAGTTTAGGTAGGATTAGCTTAAGTGTCTACTTGTGCCCCCACTGCTTAGTATACCTGCTAGTTTAAATAGCCCTTCTAGTGTAGCTCATTCTCAGCAAACTGTTTATGCCCCTGTTATGAATAAGTCTGATGATTGATTTTGGCGTATTTTGGGTTTTAGAGTACAAGTGTGATGTAAAAAAATCTGTTATTAGCATAGGAAGCGCTTTTCAGTTGCTAAAAAAGATCCAAAAGGAGTGTTTGGAAACTTGCTTTTCAACCTTTGTTATTTGATTTATAAAAAAAAAGAGCTTTTGGGAATAAGCTGAGAAAACAGCTTACTAATGAGTCTAATTTAGAAAAAGCTTTCGTAAAAAGTGTTTCTTTTAACTGTGATTGCAAACTACGAAAAAGAAAAAGAAAAAAAATTCAAGTTTTCAAAAAAAGAACCAAGGGATTCGAACCCTGGTCTCAGCTCGAACTTCAACACACAATACCACAACCAACGCGCCCTTGGGACTTCTTTGTTTATTTATCTACACAATTAAAACTTTAACTAGTTTAGGCAGTTTTGCTTATAAGCCTTTTTCAGCTTATTAAATGCTTATCTTTCAAAACAACCACCAAGTTTTTACTTTTTCTTAGGTTCAGTAGATTGTAAAGTACTTTTAATGAATGCTCGGGTGGTTGTCGGTTTTTTATGTTTTTTAGTTTTAGCACCCTAGGACTTAGTGTAGCTTCGTTTTATCATTCCTTAGGCTTAGTGACAGTTAATTTTTAGTTTATTAGGGTTCCCTTGCCTTAATTACCTTCCCGTTAACTAATTTGTAAAAAACGTAATTCAACTCAAACAAATCATTAAAACCAATTCAAGTTCAAATCATATAACTCAACGATTCCGTCAATTTCACACCTCGTTGGGACACGACCCAGGAAATCACTTTCCCGGTATCACTTTTATCACACCCGTAAGATTTGGCACGTTAACCCTTTTTCCTAAAAGGTTGGTTTGTCGGATTTTACGATTAATTTGATATATTGATATTTGTGTTTATTTTAACGAATCACTCGTCCTGGGCCATCTCGGCTCTATCATATAACTCATGAATCTCCTGCCTCAACTCAAAAATATGCTCCCGGTTCTGTAACTATTTAGATTCTAAACCCTGGTGTGCCAAATCAATCGAAACTCTACCTATCACGAGGCCTTCAACCTCCTCCTCAATGTTCTCCACTCGATCTAATGACAGTTCCTCCAACTGTCCTAACATCCTATCGATCTGAACCTGTTGGCTATCTATACGTGCCCCTAATGTCTCAGTGGAAGGCTGTCTAGCAGCAGCAGCCTTTGAGCTCTCACCTATCTCGAACCTAGCTGGTGGTTCGGGTTCTGTAGAAGATGATGCAGGGATGTCAAAACGTGCTCGCTTTTTGAGCGGCAAGTCTAATGTAGGTATAGGCTCCCTAAGATAGTATGATGAAGATGATGATGATAATAGTGGTGATGGTGGATGAATCGGGCCATGTGTAGGGCTAACAGGTGGTGTAGGTGCGACTTCGCCCTCTTCAAAGGGTTCGGTCTCAGTGTCAGTCACAATAAGTGGAAAGTCTGAAGTAGAGCCAATAGAAGATACAACTACAGTGTGTGATAAGGCATCGTTCATGTTGGTGTCGGATGAGACATCCTCCATGTTCGTGTCAGATGATATAGGGATAGGGTCGGAATCTGAAGACATCTCTGTGACAACCGTGTGAAATAAAAGTAAATAACTCGAATAAAATGTATATGAATCCGCATGTAAAGTGAATATGCACTCATGATGAAATGATGAGATGCTATGATAATGTAGTTATAGTCTAGGGTCAATGATGCAACCTAGTTCTCTATAACTGAAGCTCTGATGCCAATCTGTCACACCCCCAAATTATCTGTTTTGCAGCGGAATGGAATTCTTGGGGATTGACTGTCATAGCATCACTATCACAGTTATATTGAACGACCTAAAGTGTCGTTTAAAAACACATCGTTTGACATTTATTTAAAACATCCAGAGTTACAAGATAAGTCCCAAAAGTTGATAAAGTGTCACACCCCCAAATTACCTGTTTTGCAGCGGAATGGAATTCCTGGGGATTGACTGTCATAGCATCACAATCACAGTTATATTGAACGACCTAAAGTGTCGTTTGGAAAATACGTCGTTTGATTTAATAAAATAATCAGAGTTTACAAAATATAGGTCCCAAAATGAAAATCAACTTGTGCGGAAATAAGTTTGTTACAATTCAAACGATGTTTTAAAGTGCGTAAAACCCAAGTGAGACGCGTCGTCACCGCGACTCCATGATGTGTCCAAATGCATGCCATGAAGTGAATACCTTAGTTACCTGAAAATACATTGCTAAAAGTGTCAACACAAGGTTGGTGAGTTCATAGGTTTATGTAAATGTTAATACGACTACCACAAGTATAAATCAGGTATGACAATGATGTCACAAAATAATGTTACAATTGCTTAAGCGCATGATACCGAAGCTCCGACTGATGTTCGCCCCAACAGAGTGTCTTGCCAAACAACTCTAATAATGTTTATGAATGAAATGCATCCGTATGACTAGTTGGGATTCACCAACCCGGATGGAGGTGTCACCCTCGATAGATCTATCCACTCACACACGCTTCTAGGAAATTAACGGCTCATGCATATGAAATGGGGACATTTAACTGGCAACGTGGTAACTTAAGCAATGTAAATGAATTTAACATACTTGGTATCGTAATAAAAATGTTGTGCAATGTATTCTCCCCCGTAGGTTTGAAATAAGTAAAACTTGAATAAATCGGGGCTATGAAAACTCACCTGTTGCAATGATTAAGATGACAAAAGTGGATACACTGAAATGTAACGTGAATCTCGAAAATGACCTATTATGAATGATATGATATGTAATAAGTCATGATGTAATGTTATGCATGCATTTCGTATGTTATTTATACCACTTGTGAGTTTTGAAAATAATACTTATCGTCGAAAAATACTCTTTTGACGTCTTGACCATTCTTAAATTACTTTACAAGTATTTACGTCAAAATGTCATCCTACAATGGTTTTGTAATGATTTATAGTGAAATTATCACTTTTCGTCGTAAAATAAAGTCGTCGGAAATTTATTGAAAGTGACAAAAATGGCTTCGAAAAACTAGTCGTAAAATGGTGTACGTCGAACGTTAGGGAACGAACTCGACGGTTTTGGAAAGCTTGTATCAAAATCTAAAAGTTTTATTACATGAGTTTTCGTCATAGAGGTCTCGAACATAAAGATAATAGAGGTTAAAGATGGTGATTTTGTCCAAATGTTGTGTAAAAAGTGAGTTTCGGCAAAGTTTAAGCGACCGTAAATAATTTATTACAACTCCGCTATACAAACGGTTGGTCGTTTTGAAAAATATGCTTGGTGATCTCGATTTTATTAGAAGACATTTCGTTTCAAAAAGTTCTACATCATAGTTAAAAACAGCCTTCAATATGGTCGTTTTAGTTACCGTAACACTTGTCTCGTAAAAATAATATAGTTTTTCTAAAAATAATAGTTACGGAAATTTTATGAAAACGTGTATATCTTAGTCGTTTCAAATCCGTTTTCTACGTATTATACGTCCTTAGCTTCGTATCAAAGTATACTAATATATTTTTGATATGTCGAAATAATTTATGAAGCTTAGGACTCGTTTTTGACTCGTACAAAACAAAAACACTTTGCTGAAATTTTCTGAAAATGTATATTTCGTCGTCAAACTTGAAAAATTCATAACTTCTTCGTTATAACTCCGTTTTAATCCGTTCAAGCGGCCACGGATTCGTTTTAAAGTATATTTTCTAATTATCTAGACCAAAAATTCGTGCCTACTGTCGGATTTTCCAGAAAAACAAAACGAGATCAGACCACTAAATATACTTGTCGAAAATAGTTTTTCTCGTACTAAACCTATTCCAATCCCTTCAAAACAACTCCAAAGCTATTCTAATCCTACCATACACCTTTATAGGGTGTCATGGGTTCCTAAACATCATCAAGACCAATAAATACCAAGGGAATAATTATAGGATGACTTTTATGTATATAACTCTAAAAATCAATGTAAAAATGGTATAAATATACACAAGTCTTGCATGTTTGCTCCAAATAAAATGATATGAACATGAAAATGAATATGAAATGAAAATATGAATATGAATGCTTACTAGTGATATGATGAGGTTTATGGACACAATGGTTTTTCCTAATCACTTGAGGTTTATATTACAAAACCTTGCAACAAATGATACTAGTGTTTATAAAACTTGACTTAAAATCTTGGAGTGATCCTTCCTTGGTCCCTTGGCTGCCGAATTTGTAGAGAGAAAAGAAAGATGAATTTTGGTCTATTGGTTTACAAAATGAAGTGAATGGTGAAAGTAGTGAATAGATAAAATATAATACAAGTATAATACATTAACTTGTCATGATAATTTGCAAATATCTCTTGGTGATTCACCCCTTGTGTCGACAAGGGGTGTAGTCATCATTTTGTTTATGTTTTTTTTTTTTTTTTTTTTTTATTTGTATAAGTGAAAGATACTTGTAAGAGATTTGATGTTAATGAAATGTAGACTAAAATTAGTCTATATGAAATGTCCTCGATGATATGATCATGAATTCACAGCTAAACCATTACGGTTACGTGAATTTGATGCTCGTAAACCCAGTTTACAATAAACGATAAATGATGAAGCATGAATAATGTTTTGAAGTATGACCTGAAAATACGAGTTGTCACATTCGCCCATCCAAAAAGGAATTCAGTCCCTGAATTCAGTTCGTGTTGGTCTATCGAATTTTTGAGTTTGTGATGAATAACGAGGAAAGAAGACATGAAGAGATGTCGTTACAGTTGTCAATGCTCGAGAGCGTACAAAACATCGTAGTAGAAAAAAAAACATTGGATGAGTATCTCCGATGAGTAACACTTTGACTTTGAAATATGTGAAGATTTTGCTTGCACTAAGATTTATAATTAACTGCTCCCAACATAACATGATCCCTCCAGAATTAGACATAGTTAGCTAGGCTATGTATAATTAAGGAACGATGATGTGACGTTCGGTTTAGTTGTTATAACTCTCGATGCTTACAAGGATTTAAACCGTGTCGTTAAAATGGTCGATAAAGTAAAAAGAAGTAAAATTCTCGAAAGTAATAACAAATCGGAAAGACAATAAGTACGATAGATGAGAATATTTTACAACGAGTGGTTTATCAAACAGAAATACATCCTAGGTTATAAAGATTCGGATACGATGGAAAACATAAACTTAGTACGACATAGTACATAAGGAAAATAAGACTGTTAGTTTCCGAACTCCTTTACTCTTCCGCGTCGTTGATACCTTGACGAGCTTCTCCTCCTCCTAACATGTATGCATTCCCATGAGCACCTTCAACTTGTTGACCTTGGTTTTGAGGACATTGATTCCTATAGTGTCCTTGCTCCCCGCATCCGAAGCACGTGACTATGGCTTTATCTTTACAATCCCTTGCTAGATGTCCCGGTTTTTGGCATTTGTGGCACTTGGCAGGGCAAGGACCCGAGTGATGGAAATTACATCGATTACATAGTGGGTGTGTTCCAGCATAACCTCTACCTTCTCTAGGTGCAGCAACATTAACCATAGCAGCTTCTTGCCTTCTATTCTGTTGTTGATGATGGTTAGTGTTGCGGTTTTGGTTGTTGTTGTTATAACCTCCTTGGTCGTTTTCCCATTTTCTTTTGTTGTTGTTGATTTGGTTATCGTCGTTGTTGTTGTTGTTTTGGTTATTGTTGTAGTTGGTGCGGTTGTTGGTATTGTTGTTACGGTTGGTGTGGGTGATGTTGTCCCTCTTTACTACTTGTGCCATGAGCTTTTGAGACACTCGAATAGATTCCTCAATCGTTTGCGGATCAAAGGAAGTCACATCACCTTGAATAATCTCGGGAAGTCCTTCAATGAAAGCCTCCAGTAGCTTCTCATTATCCGAAACCATAGATGGACATAACACGGCCAATTCTTGAAACCTTCGAATGTAAGTATCAATGTCATACCCAATAGTTACTAGTTCATAGAATTCCGTCTCCAACTTTTTCACTTCCGTACGAGGACAAAACTTCTTTGTCACCAAATCCTTGAATTGCTCCCAAGTAAGCTTGAAAGCATTCTCCATTCCCATCGGTTGAGCATATGAGTTCCACCACGACAATGCTCCATCAAGTAATGTACTCGTAGAAAACTTGACCTTACTATCATCCGGGCAATTACACAGCAAAAACACGGACTCCAATTTCTCAAACCATCGAACCATGGCAGTGGCTCCTTCCGTACCTCTAAACTTAGTGGGATCTCCACTTTTGAAGTTCTTATACGAACAGCTTTTGACTCCGGACCCTCCTGCATTTCCTGCAGTACCAGCAAGCCTAGCGGCTGCAGCTTCCCTCTCAATTCTAGCGGCTTCGGCAGTAGCCGCGGCCTCAGCAGCAGCAGCAGCCACCGTTTCCCTTTCAATCCTTAATGCCACTGCTATGCTATCCCTTACCAGCTTTTGAATAGCCGCTTGTGTCAATTCAGGTGCAGCTTTCTTCGGTGCCATATCTTCTTCAAAATAAGAGGAAATGTGAGACGTAGCAAAATCCCATGTTAAAAATATGCGCTCTAAAGAGATGTGATAAGAAATGATGAGTTTAAGGTTATTTTTCAAAATGATCGACGGGTTCTCAGCAGATGGGTTATGAGATGTCGTAAATGCTTCAAATGTACAATGGTTTAGTGACTCAATGTGTTAATAACGTGTAACTCGACATGTTAGTGATGAAACAAAGGAGTGAGAGTGACTTCGCCCTATTTAAAGGTTTATCTCGGCATTCGACGTTATCGGTGATGAGTCAACTGATATTAAAATTGTGATAGGGAATGACAAGGAATTCTCCACGTTAGAGTATGAGGAAAAGATAATGGGGTGGGTATTTAAGGGCATCCATGTGACAATCGTTTTGAAATGAAAGTAAATAACTCGAAAAATGTACGTATAAATCGCATGCAAAGTGAACATGCACTTATAATGAAATGATGAGATGCTATGATGATGTAGTTATAGTCTAGGGTCAATGATGCAACCTAGTTCTCTATAACCGAAGCTCTGATGCCAATCTGTCACACCCCCAAATTACCTGTTTTGCAGCGGAATGGAATTCCTGGGGATTGACTGTCATAGCATCACAATCACAGTTATATTGAACGACCTAAAGTGTCGTTTGGAAAATACGTCGTTTGATTTAATAAAATAATCAGAGTTTACAAAATATAGGTCCCAAAATGAAAATCAACTTGTGCGAAAATAAGTTTGTTACAATTCAAACGATGTTTTAAAGTGCGTAAAACCCAAGTGAGACGCGTCGTCACCGCGACTCCATGATGTGTCCAAATGCATGCCATGAAGTGAATACCTTAGTTACCTGAAAATACATTGCTAAAAGTGTCAACACAAGGTTGGTGAGTTCATAGGTTTATGTAAATGTTAATACGACTACCACAAGTATAAATCAGGTATGACAATGATGTCACAAAATAATGTTACAATTGCTTAAGCGCATGATACCGAAGCTCCGACTGATGTTCGCCCCAACAGAGTGTCTTGACAATCAACTCTAATAATGTTTATGAATGAAATGCATCCGTATGACTAGTTGGGATTCACCAACCCGGATGGAGGTGTCACCCTCGATAGATCTATCCACTCACACACGCTTCTAGGAAATTAACGGCTCATGCATATGAAATGGGGACATTTAACTGGCAACGTGGTAACTTAAGCAATGTAAATGAATTTAACATACTTGGTATCGTAATAAAAATGTTGTGCAATGTATTCTCCCCCGTAGGTTTGAAATAAGTAAAACTTGAATAAATCGGGGCTATGAAAACTCACCTATTGCAATGATTAAGATGACAAAAGTGGATACACTGAAATGTAACGTGAATCTCGAAAATGACCTATTATGAATGATATGATATGTAATAAGTCATGATGTAATGTTATGCATGCATTTCGTATGTTATTTATACCACTTGTGAGTTTTGAAAATAATACTTATCGTCGAAAAATACTCTTTTGACGCCTTGACCATTCTTAAATTACTTTACAAGTATTTACGTCAAAATGTCATCCTACAATGGTTTTGTAATGATTTATAGTGAAATTATCACTTTTCGTCGTAAAATAAAGTCGTCGGAAATTTATTGAAAGTGACAAAAATGGCTTCGAAAAACTAGTCGTAAAATGGTGTACGTCGAACGTTAGGGAACGAACTCGACGGTTTTGGAAAGCTTGTATCAAAATCTAAAAGTTTTATTACATGAGTTTTCGTCATAGAGGTCTCGAACATAAAGATAATAGAGGTTAAAGATGGTGATTTTGTCCAAATGTTGTGTAAAAAGTGAGTTTCGGCAAAGTTTAAGCGACCGTAAATAATTTATTACAACTCCGCTATACAAACGGTTGGTCGTTTTGAAAAATATGCTTGGTGATCTCGATTTTATTAGAAGACATTTCGTTTCAAAAAGTTCTACATCATAGTTAAAAACAGCCTTCAATATGGTCGTTTTAGTTACCGTAACACTTGTCTCGTAAAAATAATATAGTTTTTCTAAAAATAATAGTTACGGAAATTTTATGAAAACGTGTATATCTTAGTCGTTTCAAATCCGTTTTCTACGTATTATACGTCCTTAGCTTCGTATCAAAGTATACTAATATATTTTTGATAAGTCGAAATAATTTATGAAGCTTATGACTCGTTTTTGACTCGTACAAAACAAAAACACTTTGCTGAAATTTTCTGAAAATGTATATTTCGTCGTCAAACTTGAAAAATTCATAACTTCTTCGTTATAACTCCGTTTTAATCCGTTCAAGCGGCCACGGATTCGTTTTAAAGTATATTTTCTAATTATCTAGACCAAAAATTCGTGCCTACTGTCGGATTTTCCAGAAAAACAAAACGAGATCAGACCACTAAATATACTTGTCGAAAATAGTTTTTCTCGTACTAAACCTATTCCAATCCCTTCAAAACAACTCCAAAGCTATTCTAATCCTACCATACACCTTCTTAGGGTGTCATGGGTTCCTAAACATCATCAAGACCAATAAATACCAAGGGAATAATTATAGGATGACTTTTATGTATATAACTCTAAAAATCAATGTAAAAATGGTATAAATATACACAAGTCTTGCATGTTTGCTCCAAATAAAATGATATGACCATGAAAATGAATATGAAATGAAAATATGAATATGAATGATTACTAGTGATATGATGAGGTTTATGGACACAATGGTTTTTCCTAATCACTTGAGGTTTATATTACAAAACCTTGCAACAAATGATACTAGTGTTTATAAAACTTGACTTAAAATCTTGGAGTGATCCTTCCTTGGTCCCTTGGCTGCCGAATTTGTAGAGAGAAAACAAAGATGAATTTTGGTCTATTGGTTTACAAAATGAAGTGAATGGTGAAAGTAGTGAATAGATAAAATATAATACAAGTATAACACATTAACTTGTCATGATAATTTGCAAATATCTCTTGGTGATTCACCCCTTGTGTCGACAAGGGGTGTAGTCATCATTATGTTTATGTTTTTTTTTTTTTTTTTATTTTATTTGTATAAGTGAAAGATACTTGTAAGAGATTTGATGTTAATGAAATGTAGACTAAAATTAGTCTATATGAAATGTCCTCGATGATATGATCATGAATTCACAGCTAAACCATTACGGTTACGTGAATTTGATGCTCGTAAACCCAGTTTACAATAAACGATAAATGATGAAGCATGAATAATGTTTTGAAGTATGACCTGAAAATACGAGTTGTCACATAAAGTTTGCGGAAAATATAAGTTTATTACAAGTCCAAACGATGTTTTGAAAAGAAAACCATAATATACAATGAGATAAGTCAACGCCGCGACTCTATGAGGTTCCTTAATCGTGCCATGATGCGAATGTCTTAGTTACCTGAAAATACATTGCTAAAACGGTCAACAATAATGTTGGTGAGAAATCATAGGTTTATGAAAATGATTTATACGACTACACAAGTATAGATAATGTACGACAATGTCGCCACAAAATGTTACAATTGCTATAAGTCCATGACACCGAAACTAGACTGATCATGATGTTCGCCCCAACAGAGTGTTTGCCAAACAACTCAAATAATGTTATTAAATGAAATGCATCCGTTTACCCAGTTGGAATCCACCAACCCGGATGGAGGAGTCACCCTCGATAGATCTATCCACTCACCCTCGCTTCTATGAAATTAACGGCTCATGTTATATAATGGGGACATTTGATTGGCATGAGGTAACTTAAGCAATCTAATGAATTTGATATACTTGGTATCGTAATAAAAATGATGTGCAATGTATTCTCCCCCGTAAGTTTGAAATAAGTATTAAATGTATACAACGGGGCTATGAAAACTCACTTGATGAATTGATGCGATGACAAAAGTGAGTACACCGAAATGTAGCGTGATCTTGAAACTGACCTATTATGAATGATATGATATGTAATAAGTCATGATGTAATGTTATGCATGCAATTCGGATGATATTTATACCACTTATGTATTTTTGAAAACAATACTTCTCGTCGAAAATATAATCTTTTAACGTCTTGACCATTTTTAAATTACTTCACATGTATTTACGTTGAAATGATATCCGAAGATAATCATTTAGTGATTTATTAAGAGATTATAACTTTTCGTCGTAAAATAATGTCATTGAAATTTCCATGAAAGTGACAAAAACGGCCTCTAAAAGCTAGTCGTAAAATGGTGCACGTCGAGCGTTAGGAAACAAACTCAACGGTTTTGGGAAGCTCGTATCATAATCTCAAAGTTTTAGTACATGAGTTTCCATCCTAGAGGTCTCGAACATAAAGAAAAATAACGGTCAAGTATGGTACTTTTGGTCCAAAATATAGTTTAAGGATGGTTTTTCGGCAAAGTTTAAGCGACCGTAATTAATTCATTACAACTCCGCTAAACAAACAGTCGGACATTTTGATAAATATACTTGGCGATCTCACTTTTACTAGAAGACATCTCTTTATAAAAAGTTCTAATTCAATGTTAAAAACAACCTTTAACTTGGTAACTAGTATTTGCCGTAAAACTTGCCTATTAGAAATGTGTTATAGTTTTTCTTATATAATAAAAGTTACGGCAACTTTTGTAAACGTGTATAATTTAGTCGTTACAAATCCGTTTTCTACGTTTTAAAGATCCTTAGCTTTGTATCAAAGTATACTAACATATTTTTGACAAGTCGACATAATTTACAACGCCCAAGCTTCATTTTTGACTCGTACAAAATAAATATTGCTTGCTGAAATTTCCAGAAATTTATATTTTTCGTCGCCAACTTGAAAAATTCATAACTTCTTCGCTATAGCTTCGTTTTAATCCGTTCAAGCGGCCACGGTTTCGTTTTAAAGTATATTTTCTAAATATCTAGGCCAAAAATTTTTATCTACTGTCGGATTTTCCAGATTTTAAAAATAAGGACAGACCCTTTTCCAAACTTGTCGAAATGAGTTTTTCTTGCGCCAAACCTATTCTAACCCATTCAAAACAACTCCGAAGCTATTCTAATCCTACCATGCACCTTCTTAGGGTGTCATGGGTTCCTAGACATCACCAAAAATTATATATAACAAGGAGTAATTTATATGATGGATTATATATATTTAACACTTAAAAACATTAAAAAATGGTATAAACATCATGAGACTTGCATGTTTCTCAAATAAAATGATATGACCATAATAATGAATATGAAATAACAACATGAATATGAATGCTTACAAGAAATATGATGAGGTTTAAGGACAAAGGGTTTTCCTAATCACTTGAGGTTTTTATTGCAAAACCTATACAACAAGTGATACTAGATTGTTAAATAACTTGTCTATTAAAATTTTGAAGCTTTCTTCTTCTTGGTCTTGTGGCTGCCGAATTTTGGAGAGAAAGAGAGAAAGAAATTTTTGATCTTGTGAGAAAATGAAGTAAAATGAATGAGTTTTGGTTAAAGTAGTATAATACTAGTATACTAAAGATATTTGCAAAAATCTTCCATGACTCACCCTCCCTTGTCGACAAGAGAGGTGTAGTCATCCACTTTGATGTATTTTTTTTTTAAATGTTTAAGTGTAATATTTTGTGAGGTTAAATGAAGTTAAATGATAAGTTGTAGTTACTTTTGAATATTTAGGGTAGCGTTGGATAAAAATAAATTTTCACGGGTCAAGCTAAAATATATTTAGGTTATAAAAATTATAAAAATACATTTCTTGCAAAATTTGAGTGAAATAATAATTATCGTGTCGTAATTAGGAAACACGTCGTAATTATATAAATACAACAATTTAGTTACAAAATAAATTTAAAACACTGGGTAAACTCATAATATTATTTTTATAACGTAATATGAGTATAAAAATATATCGGGATAATTTTTGGAAGTAATGGATCAATTGTTCAAAATAATTAGTTACGCGATAACGTTTATTTAATATGAAAATTATACGTTTAATGTAAAATGCAAAACCATGCATGAACTAATATGATGACAATGATGTTAATGAAATGTAGACTAAACTTAGTCTATATGAAATAACCTCGATGATATCATCATGAATTCACAGCTAAACCATTACGGTTACGTGAATTTGATGCTCGTAAACCTAGTTCACGATAAATGATAAATAATGAAGCATGAATAATGTTTTGAGAATGGCCTGAAAATACGAATTGTCACATCAGCCCCTAAAGATGATACTTCGCCACGAAGAGACAATATCTCAGAAGCATTAGATTCAGCCCGAGCAACTGGTACTCCAACCCATGAATCAAGTCAGCTTGAAAGCCACACCTAGTGGACAATTCCTCTTTTTCTTGCAGATAGCGCTCTGCACGAATCCGCAGCTCAGAACCAAAGCACAAATGACGAGACGACAAGATGTCGAAACCTGAAAGCAAATCGTCGTGGCTCATATCATGAAGAAAGGAGGAAAACTTTGGAGGAGCAACCCCGTCAACAATCTCACGGCAGTCCAAGGGATTGTCAAGCAGGGATCCGTTCAATACTTTCCACTACGGAAGATGGCGCTCATGTGAGCATAAGGGGCAAAACCAACAGAAGCCTGGGCATTACTAGTCAAAGGCTGCCCAACAGAAGGTCCAACAAGATCTTCGGCACCACGATTAGCCCCTCCACCAGAAGACGAACTGAAGAAAGGAGAAGCATTCCTCAATATAGGGATAGCAGCCGGAACAGTTGTAGTAGCAGTGGTAGCAACAACTAAAACATTCTCGGACCTGGTACAAGAAGTAACCTCAGCTCCAGCAGCAGCGGTACTAGAATCAGAAGAAATAACCAACCTTTCGGGAGAACCAATAACAGGTGATGCCTGAAGGAAGAGCCAACAGAAAACCCAACCTCATGCTCAGGGGTTGTGGAAATGGAAGAACTAATGAAAGGCCCAGTATGGGGGGCCGTATAGCCTAGCTCAGCTTCCAAAACACTACTATTCAAGAAAGCTTGAAAGCCACCAACAGGAATGTTACTACTGGATGGACCCGGTTGAGATTCAAATGATGCCTCTTGGTGGGACTAGATGGTCCCGGGACACTCGGTGAAGGCCCCTCTTTTCTAATCAAAGGGCCAGAGATAGAGGGGTCTGCATCAGAACCTGTAGCCTCAAAAGATGATCTACCACCAGTATCAACACTAGCACCTTCTGGCTCAAAAATAAGATTAACATCAGTCTCTAACTCAGCATCAGCACGGGCAGGAGCAATAGGGATAAGTGGCACTGTACGGTTAACAACAACTTCAATAATGGACGGTTCACCTTCATGACGCGGACGTGTGGTCATCGTGGCCTTCAAAGGCTCTGGAGACTGAATATACTCGGGCCAACTCATCACTACACAAGGAAAAGGATATATATATATATATATATATATATATATATATATATATATATATATATATATATATATATATATATATAACACAAAGGAAACTCACCAGTTTGATCATCACGAAGAAACTCAGGGTACACATCCTCATCCAAAGTATAATGGCGGCTCAAGCCAACCCAAAAAAGAAAGGGCTCAGGGAATTCCCGGAAGGGATAAGGATTGGCAGCAAGAAGAGAAAAATGGTCAGCATTGTACTCATCAGGGCGAGGAACTGGATCTTTAGAGACATTCTTCCTAGAATGCCATGGGAACAAGAGAGGACAGGCAAAGGCAACCCAGAAAAATCGATCGTTCCAATTCTTGACAGAATCAAGAGTCTTAGTGCAAAGGTCAGGCACACCATCGCGTTTACTAAATGAAAACCACCCTCTAAACTTTGAGTTAACAGAAAAGCAACGAAACAGAGCAACAATGGGGGTAATGTTATGAGCACGACACAAGATCTCAAAGTGAGAAACTATGCACGCGCCGAGAACCAAAAGCTGAGAAATGTTAATACAATGATACCTAATCAAGTCAACAAGAAAAACAGACAGGGGCAGGCGAAAATTGGCAAGATCAAAAAAGCGGGTATACAAGCCAATCTTCCCAGAAGGGCACTCATGCATCGTACACTTGCGATCAGGAAGCTCCTGATGAACCTCCAGTGGAATATGGTAAGTCGTAAGGAAGGAACCAAACATCCCTGGAGGAGTATTACATTTTATATAAACAATCAAAGCCATAGCGAGCGGATCAAGGACGGACGGATGAAGAAAATTTTTTACTTTTTTCTTTTCTCAAAAGACACAACGAAAAGGCGATGGTAAAAATGGGAGCAGTATTTATAATGAAGGAAAACCTAAAACTAGATGATGACATGCGCAAAAGAAAGATGGAATGAACGGCCAAGATGAAAAATAAAAAAGAGGCGCGTAGAGCAGTAGGTCAAATCAAAGAAGAAAACGAAGAGCCCACAAGCGCCCACGTCACAAGAAACACTTCCCAAAGAAAGAAAAAAAAAGTGCATGAAAAAGCGTGAGGAAATAAAACGTCCCGGTCAGAGTCTAGCAAATACCTACCGCACGCGACAATATCTGCATGCAATAAGTATACTAGACTACGGGGGATTGGGTGACGTAGCAACTCTCAAACAAAAAAGAAAAAGGTACAGGACAACAAAACACTTAGTCAAACTCAAGTCAAGTGACATCCACCGCACGCAGTGAACATACTAGACTGGGGGACTTGATGACGTATAGTATGTATAACAGTCCTACTAGGCCCAATACACACTATACATACACTGGGCTCAGGCCCAATGATTACATTGGCTATGGTCCAAACCTTGAGACATGCGCAAGGTACATAACGGTCTGAACCCCCAACCGTTAGACCTCTTATGTCCGCGTCCGCAATTAACACGGAACCCTTGTCCGCCAAGGGTCTGGCTCCGGTGACTAACTACTACATGCGACAATCTAGGGAACCCTAGTGGTAAAGCGCGCCTATAAAAGGGGCTCTAATCCTGATAAGGTTTTAAAAGGTACCATTTTGAGGGGTCGTTTAAGTCCTTATTTGATCACTTTTGTATCCGTTATTGCTTAATATCGTTCCTTTTCACTTTTTAGGTCTCGTGAAGGCAAAATGCTGGAATGACGCTTATTTGGACAGAAAGGCGCGAATATATGAAGAAAATGGCCAAAGTCGAAATCAGACACTCACAGTCGCTGAATGTAGAAGGCGACGGCGTCAGGTTCTATTTGCGACGCCGTCGGAGAATTATTGTGACGGGTCAGAACGCAAAACTCGTGTTTTCAAGAGACGGCGTCTAGTTGTGAAAGAGTAGGCCGTCGCTACTCAGACGGCCTAGATGCGATCCAGACGACGTCAGAAGCTGAAGAGGACGGCGTCACGGACATAAGGTGACGCCGTCGCAAGGTTAACGTGGCCAAGACGAAACCCTAATGGCGGCGACACGACGGCGTCACTAAACATAAGGTGACGCCGTCGCAATTGTAATCTTATATATAGAATCCGAATTTTTCAGTCTTTGTGTGGAGAGTCTTTGGAGTAAAAACCTAAAACCGAACCTAAGGTGTCTTGTACAGTATTTTAGGGTTTTTTAACCCTATCTTACACCAAGATAAGTCTTTGCTTCATTAATTCAATTATGTCTTTGATTATTTGTGTGTATGCTTGCATGTTCTCCATGTCCGGCTAATTTATTTGTGTGTTTGCTTAGGAAGTATGAAACTTAATTATTGAATATTGATTGGTTGTTTCTTATCTTAGTTGACTAATGATCTAGTAATGCGATAGGTCATTCGTTGTGTACTTAATGCTTGATTCATCTTTGTGAACCTTAGAGTATGATTACCTGAGTGATTGTAGGCTAAAACATCCGAAGAGTGCCTTAGAGTAGGAGTCTATAATCTCTACGTGGATTTGTAGACAAGACCCTTTGGTAATTTCAAAGAGTTAGGGAGAAACGCATACCCTACAACTTTAGAAACACAACGCAACTAGGAATAAGACGTGACACTCAACCATCAATAGGAGATAATTAAGGAGTAATACAAACTAAGTAAACACATCTTTAAACTATCATACGAGCACACATTAATTAGACATAGACTCCCACAACCTTAGTTTAGATAATTAGATAATAGTAGAGTAATCGGTAGAAATACCAACCCCCCAAATCCAATACCCGAGATTCGTACTTTTCCATTTTCATAAAATATAAAAAAGATAAAAAATAATCTTCCTCAACCTTAACCTTAGCGTAGTAACTCCCTACTAGCATTCCTATTCCCCTAGAGAACGATATCAATACCCGTGGCTTACCCTAATTACTACACTACAACGATTAGGTTCACTGCCTAGGGTGTTATAAAACTTGCTCGAAGAAAAGGAAGTTTCCTTGACCCCGAACGACGCGTGTAGCGTTATCAAGTTTTTGGCGCCGCTGCCGGGGAATAGAATAGCTAGTTAGTAGTCCACCTCGTTTAGGTTTCTTTGCTTGATTCCTATCAAGTAAACTTTTTTCTCATTTTTAGATTTCTCTTAGTCTATCCCCCTTCTTCGTAACCTTTGTTAGTAATTCCATCACTTTTCATCATGGAAGGTGATAACCCACTACCATTCATCAACATACCACCAAATGACCCGCCAAGAGCCCGTACTCTTGGTGAATACTCAAGACCAAGCCACTTAGGCTATAGGAACACCATTGAGCTTCCCGACCAAGCCCAAACTACGGCCCTGCGATCCGACATCATCCGGTTGGTGCAAAACGGATGTGCATTCCATGGACTTCGTTCCGAAGATCCAAATCAGCATCTGAGGGATTTCCTCAAAATCGTCGATTCCATCGACCTTGATGCTACTACTCGGGAGACCACGCGCCTGCGTCTCTTCCAATTCTCTCTACGGGACCAAGCTAGTAATTGGCTTGAGCGACTTCCCGCCGGCTCCATCTCAAGTTGGGATGATCTTACTTCTCGCTTCCTTGCTCAATTTTTCCCACCGGGGAGAACCACTAAGCTTAGGAATGACATCTTGATGTTCCAACAACGTCAAGGTGAATCTCTCTACGAAGCATGGACCCGATTCAAGGACTTACTTCATAAAGTCCCTCATCACGGCATTGATCTTTGGCTCCAAGTCCAAATCTTTTATGATCATGTCAACTTTCCCACTTAGCGATCCATTGACCAAGCGGCCGGTGGAAAACTTAGTGATCTCACCGCAGAAGAATCATGGGAAATAATAGAGGACCTTGCCCTCTATGACAACGAAAGTTGGGATGACCCCCGTGAGCTGCCCAAAACCGTCAAGGCAATCTCCTTGCCTCCTCCCGACCGTAGGATGATCGAACTTGAAGATCAGGTTAAATTCCTCATGAGTTCCTACGAAAATCCTAAGTCTTCACACCATGTGAACAAAGCTTCCTCTTCATGTGAGCCGTTTTGTGATCCTCATAACACGCGCAATAGCACCCGATCCCCCGAACACGCTTCTGTTGACTACGCATCCTCGCGTGTTAATGGAACAGGAGGAAGATTCCCTACAGCACCCGGACCTAGGAATTTCAATGAAACCCGAGAGGCATGGAAAGGAAAGCCTAATTTCTACTGGGGGCAAACCAAAGAATTCACTTCTAATGATTTCTCATGGCCCCCACCTAACGGTCCTAACCAACAAAACATCGAAGGGATGTTGCAAAACCTAGTTACATCCCAAGAAACCCAAATAGCTAAGCTCTCGGACCGCTTTAATAATCAACAAGCCGAAATGGATAGGAAAATAGACAACCTTTTGAAAGCCATAGCTAATAGTGATAAGAAGGTTAGTGCTATCTCAACTCCCGAGCCTTCAGGCATAGAGATTAAGGATCCAAGCAAGCTAAAAATTCGTCAATACCATCGCCTTAGTTGAACCTGATGAAACAAATGACGAAGAGGACTATACACTAGTGGATGAGGAAATACCCGAGGAAATAGATGAAGTAGACATTGACTATTTCAACAAATTTCCTACGGACGAAGAACTATCTCGCCACCCTCACTTAGTGCGTGACCTCCGTCACATGTATGTTAGAAAAAGTCCTCGAATTAAGTTTGGGAACCCTTGGAATCTTAACATACCATGTGTCATAGGACACCTTTTTGTGGCAAAAGCTTACATTGATCGCAAGTCCCCAATCAACATCATGACTAGCACCTACTACAATTGGATATTGAAGAAGCCTATTCCAACTAGGCAAGACCCTAATGATCCTAATGTTAGTTGCAATTTTCTCGGTAGAGTTAAGGGATTGCCCGTTTATGTAGGTAGTTTCACGTTTCCTACGGACTTCATAGTTGTGGATGATATTAGCACGGCCATAGACCCTAGCTTGTCCCATGTTATTTTAGGAAAACCTTTCATAGAAAGCACCGGGATGACCTATGACCCCTCATTAGGAGTAGTGCGGTTCAAGAATAAGACCGATGACATAGCTTACCAAATGCCGTTTAAGATTGAGAAATTTTCATCACTCTCTAATGATGAAAAGGAACTTAAACTATCGGTCTATTATAGGAATGATGAGGATAGGGAGAAAGATGTTGATTATGTTATGGCTAAGATTTTCGGATTCTACAAGGATTGTTTGAGCCTAGGACCGGAATACAGGACCGAATGGGGAGAAGATGAACTCTTAGAGAAGCGCATTTTAGGGCACTTCTACAACATGGAATCCCCCATTAGAGGCCATGAAGAGGGCGATGATGAGAAAACGTAGGAGCACGACTACGAGTCTAGCTACAAGACTCTTTAATAAAGAAAAGCGCTTCGTGAGAGGCAACCCATGCTTAATTGTTTGCTTGTTAGTGTCATATATCTTTTATTAATTATTTATCCTCATGTTTAAATTTGTAAAAAATGCTTTATTTTGTTTTTAACTTCGTCTTAATTACATATAAAGGTATTTTACATAAGGGATAAGTGTAGGGAGGATTACACACGTTTTCAAAAGAAACGTAAAAATGAGAATAACAATTAATTAAAAGATATATATGTTTGTTTGTTCGAGTCAAATGCTTGTATCGAGTCATAATGAATGTTTTGCAGTAATTTTTCCAGATTCTAAAGATGTAAATTTTCCAGAAATTTTTCCAGAAAATCGCAGACCAGTTTTTGTCAGGATAACCTGACGGCGTCAGGATTGCAACCTGACGGCGTCAGGAAGGAGTAAAAACATCAGATTACTTTTTCTCGTTTTCTGAGCTACTTATAAATTTTTGGAATTTTCCAGGTCTTAATTTTCTTAGAAATTCTGTAAACATTCATTCCACAAGCATTATATCCTAGTTTAAATCGAGTCTTATATATATTATTACCGCCGATTTTACGCGAAGGTTTCGTTTGTTTTCTTCAAGTGTGCAGGTTTAATTTGTCAAGAAGAAGTCACATAAGATTGGAAGGAGCTTTTCACGCAATAATTCTTCTTGAAAAGAATTTAACCACCACTTTACACGGATCCTACCGAGCTAATCAGGGGAGTATTAGTTTCTTTCGTTTTTAATTACCTTCTTTTATCATATCTTTGATACTTTCGGGGAACATTGGGGACAATGTTCAGTTTAAGTGTAGGGAGGGAAAATAAAACGGGAACTTTGAAACTATGCTTATCCTTGACTATTTGCTTTGTCCAATTGTGATTGTGTAATAAACCATGAGAAATGTCGGTTAGGGTAATTTTGGCACCAAATTTCAAAGTTTTTATGACATATAGGAGTGGGCCATTAGTCTTAACAAAAGCGTCTCACGGATAGGAAGTTGCATGACTAGCACAAAAAAACCCTTACCACCCAAATTCCACCCAAAATGTGAGGATCGCCCTTAGATTAGTAGGAATTAAAGCATTCATCTTTAATGCTTAGAGTGTGAACCGGTAGTATATTAGATTCTAGAACTTGTTTTGTGATGCATTCCGAGATCGCAAGTGAGGCTACACTTGTGTAGTTAGGAATAACTAAATGATAAGAGGCATTAGGATAAACCCTTGTTTGATACCTGTAATATAATTACTTCTTCCACTTTGGTTGAGTAATTCCCCCACACCCTTTGCGTTGTACTCATCTTTAGTACACGATACCCCTAGTTAACCCCTCAGAGCCTATCCTTTTCGCGGTTCTCGTGATATTTCGGTTTTTCCGGAATATCAATGAAGAGCATTGTTTACACCCCACCCCCAAATATACACCCAAATCGCCTTAGCCTACCCCTTATGCACTCACTTTTAGTGCAAATGTTTGTTATCACCCTAAACCTTTAGTTCAATTATCTAGTTGCTTGCATAAGTTGCTAAGTCGAGTCATATCCTTTGTATACAGTTTTGGGATGATTGGGATTCATGGGAAAAGTTAAAGTTTATGAAATGACGGGAAGGGAACGTTAAATTCAAATTCCCTTTGTTTACGTAATAATGTACCCCAAGTGTTTTGATCTTTTCGATTCGGGTCAAATTAGTATTAGAGTAATAAAAACTCAAGTGTAGGGATATGCTTATAAATCCCTAGTATTTTGATGTTATCTTAGAGGATGGTAGAGTAAAAGTGTATGAAAAAAAAAAAAAAAAAAAAAAAAAAAAAAAAAAAAATCGAAAAAAAAATAGAAAAAGAGAAAAAGAAAAAAAAATAGAGTGAAAAAAAAAAAAAAAAAAAAAAACATACGGGCTACCATCCTACATTTATCTTTTAATTTATGTTTGTTTATTTCAGTTATCTAGAGTTTAGAGTGTCGAGTCTTGGCTTAGCAACGCCATTCTTCATATGCAGTTAACATAAAGATTTTTGACTTACCACCACTATATAGCCTATCCCACCAAACCCTTATTTCCCTACCGTAAGCCTAACGTTACAACCCTTTAAAGACCTCTTTGATAGTCTTTCCTAGGTGCTTACGCCAAAGCGATGGAGGTTTGATCTATTCTCAAGCCTATGGTAATCTATGTACTAGGACCGGTTAATGAGTGTTTATCTTCCATTTCCTATATTGTTATATTTCATTTATACACCTGAGAGAGATGTGAGTATCCAAACACACCATGTGAGGTGCTAGTATGTAATTTCCGTGCTTGTTATGACTTTTGCGGGGCTTATATGTGTTGTGGACCGTTTTGAATTAATGCTGAATGACCTCTAACTTATAAATTAATTGGCTAAAAGCACATTTGCTTGAGGACAAGCAAATAACAAGTGTAGGGATATTTGATAAGGTTTTAAAAGGTACCATTTTGAGGGGTCGTTTAAGTCCTTATTTGATCACTTTTGTATCCGTTATTGCTTAATATCGTTCCTTTTCACTTTTTAGGTCTCGTGAAGGCAAAATGCTGGAATGACGCTTATTTGGACAGAAAGGCGCGAATATATGAAGAAAATGGCCAAAGTCGAAATCAGACACTCACAGTCGCTGAATGTAGAAGGCGACGGCGTCAGGTTCTATTTGCGACGCCGTCGGAGAATTATTGTGACGGGTCAGAACGCAAAACTCGTGTTTTCAAGAGACGGCGTCTAGTTGTGAAAGAGTAGGCCGTCGCTACTCAGACGGCCTAGATGCGATCCAGACGACGTCAGAAGCTGAAGAGGACGGCGTCACGGACATAAGGTGACGCCGTCGCAAGGTTAACGTGGCCAAGACGAAACCCTAATGGCGGCGACACGACGGCGTCACTAAACATAAGGTGACGCCGTCGCAATTGTAATCTTATATATAGAATCCGAATTTTTCAGTCTTTGTGTGGAGAGTCTTTGGAGTAAAAACCTAAAACCGAACCTAAGGTGTCTTGTACAGTATTTTAGGGTTTTTTAACCGTATCTTACACCAAGATAAGTCTTTGCTTCATTAATTCAATTATGTCTTTGATTATTTGTGTGTATGCTTGCATGTTCTCCATGTCCGGCTAATTTATTTGTGTGTTTGCTTAGGAAGTATGAAACTTAATTATTGAATATTGATTGGTTGTTTCTTATCTTAGTTGACTAATGATCTAGTAATGCGATAGGTCATTCGTTGTGTACTTAATGCTTGATTCATCTTTGTGAACCTTAGAGTATGATTACCTGAGTGATTGTAGGCTAAAACATCCGAAGAGTGCCTTAGAGTAGGAGTCTATAATCTCTACGTGGATTTGTAGACAAGACCCTTTGGTAATTTCAAAGAGTTAGGGAGAAACGCATACCCTACAACTTTAGAAACACAACGCAACTAGGAATAAGACGTGACACTCAACCATCAATAGGAGATAATTAAGGAGTAATACAAACTAAGTAAACACATCTTTAAACTATCATACGAGCACACATTAATTAGACATAGACTCCCACAACCTTAGTTTAGATAATTAGATAATAGTAGAGTAATCGGTAGAAATACCAACCCCCCAAATCCAATACCCGAGATTCGTACTTTTCCATTTTCATAAAATATAAAAAAGATAAAAAATAATCTTCCTCAACCTTAACCTTAGCGTAGTAACTCCCTACTAGCATTCCTATTCCCCTAGAGAACGATATCAATACCCGTGGCTTACCCTAATTACTACACTACAACGATTAGGTTCACTGCCTAGGGTGTTATAAAACTTGCTCGAAGAAAAGGAAGTTTCCTTGACCCCGAACGACGCGTGTAGCGTTATCAAATCCCTATACAAGGTATGACTTTCTCTCTCATAATTACACACATATACTCTTACTTTCCCTCTCAAGAACGTGTACTTACTCTCACGCGGGAGTCTAATCGTGGAATACAACCCCACGATAAGACTAACGGTTTACCTTTCTTGTGCAGGGATCTAATTCAAACTACTTGAATTAGTACAAGAACAACTCATTAGAAGCCTGTTGGCCAAGTCCGATAAGCTATACTCATATATGTTGTCACCCATCACACAAATTGTACTAACAACTAAGGTTAAGAATAACCGTCCTATGATCCGCTAGAGCCGGAGGGATCTACCTAAGGACACCACCAATAGTTAGTACTTAGAAGTCCTTAGGTATGATTATGAAAAAGGAGAAAATGAGAATTGGAGAAAGAAGGTGTTGAAGAATTAAAAAGAAAAGTAAAGAAAAGGGTGCAAAGAAATAGCCCTCCAAATTATTCAACTTAGGGCAGACACCGGGTTCAATTCATATGCTACTGGCCGTCACTAGATGACACCGGTATTGAAGATTAAAGTCATCATGGACCCAGCGACGCAATGCACTAAACCTTCTTAGCCACTCAAGTTTCTCTTAACAAAAGCATGTTTCACTCTCACAGGGAACCCTACGTAAACTATCGACTTTATCTTAGAGATTGTTGGAATTGAAGAAGGAGACCCTCTCCCTAGTCTCCGCTCAAGAAAACCAAAGCGCACTATTGAGTCTAGAGCCATGAGATTCATCAAAAGATCTCTTAGGAACAATTAACATTTCATCACTTGTCGTTCAACATTAAGGACGCAAGTGATACATTTTAGAGTCCTTCACAGATCTTAGCAATCTGTCAGACATTTATGAGGGGATTCATAATTGTGATCCTCAGTGATTGAATGGAAACTCCTGCCATGGTCAACATCAAACAGCCCTGACAGCTGGTCGCTTTGGTAACTCCTTGTGGGTTACGCTTAGTGTTGTCTCAAATGGTCTACAGTCGTGAGGTGATGCTTCGGTGTACCTCAGCGACACACCTGAACTGTAGATGTACTTCAGTACATCGTGTTATCCTACTTGAAGGACTCCAGTTCAGGAACAACCTTTGCTAGAATTAGAGATGTGTTTTCACACTATGTTGTTAACACCCTCGAAGTTCAAACTTGTAAGTGCTGGAACTCCCGCTAAGGAGATTCCTTTCAAGAATCAAGTCCTGAAGATGTGGGTCATAACTTGAACTTGTTCAATGTAATGCCAACTGTCCTTCCACGGGATTGGGACGGATGATTCGCCCGACCACGGTGAATGGAATCAAGACATTCATCAGTAAAACAATCGTAGTGGTTAATTCTCTAAGAAAAGACCACCGTGATCAATTGGTATTTTTCGTTAATCCATTTCTATGTTTTTTCTGATAGATGCTCCTGGGAGGAAGGATCGTGCTGACTCTCCACATGCTCATACCAACAGCAACTCATTTGAAGTTCTCTTGAAAGGCAACTCAAAAGTAAAGAGGATTCTTCATCAACCAAAGAATCTACAAAGTTTTAAGACTAGAGAACTACATCAAATCTGAAATCCAATGTCAAAGAGCGTATGAGCATGTTGGAGAAAGACGTAGAGACACCTGAGCAACGAAGCTGACCGGATGCAGATGACAACAACATACCATCACCATATCTACACCAGAACAAAGAAAAAAGAACAAAACAATACAAAGACGTCAAAGCTGAAAACTTCAAAAGAAACAAATCCTTACTTTGGGGAGATTGTTGGAATTAAAGCACTTCTTCTCACAAGAACGAAGAATGCTAGAAGACGTCAAGCAATCGTTATTACATCATCACTAACACTTAGGGGGAGATTGTTGGAATCACTCCTAACTTGTATTTCAAGTGTTAGTAATTAATATGTAATAGGTTGCTTAATTAGGCTTTTGTGTTAGTAATTATGGCAAGGCTCATGTAGACAGCCCATGAGCCTATGCAAAAGTCGAATAAGGAAGGAAGGGACTAGATGTGTTGCCCTAGCTCCCTTCCCCTATAAATACTATTGTAAACCCTCACTTGAGCGTTGGTTGTTCACTCATAATACATTCTACGCCTAACCTTTGCTTATTATCATACGTGTGTGTGTTTGTGTGTGCAACCGATCACCTTCATCTATGTTTCTTACATATTGATCCTTGTGTTAACTTATGGTGACCTAACAAAACCATATATAACAGCGAATACCTGGTGTCCTTTCTAGTTGTATGGCTTAGAATATACCAAGTTTGGACTTTGTCGTTCATTGCTTGTAAACATTTTCTTGCAATGTTCTAAGTAGCTCAGCGGCCCCAATAGCTGCGGTTGCAGATGCAGGTGGCCACATCGGGTTTATCTCCATGAATTGTTAAAGATAGTAAATGTTCCTTGCAATGTATCTATGAGTTGCGCATACCTTTAAAGGAAAAAAGTAATAAGTCTATTAACCTACGAATCAAGACTAATGTTACAGATACAAAGAGGAAATTTATAGCTTATAAGCACTGTAACACCCCCAATTTCTTGATATGCAGTGGAATTCAAACTGGGTATTACTTGATGGCACAACAGTTATAATAATAGAAAACGATCTCTAAAGGAGTTGTTTTAAAAAGGCTTTATCATTAAACTATATCAGAGTTTACAAAATAGGTCCCAGTTTGTTCCATTGTTTACAAAATACATCAATATAAAGTTTTTGATGTTTTGTGAATGATAAATTATTTATAGCCTTCTTGATCTTGTCCTTGTCCTTCCGTGCCAGCTTCGGACATTATGGACCTGAAATACATGCTTAAAACTGTCAACACAAATGTCGAGTGAAATTCATAGAGTTTTTTTGATGGTTGAACACATTATGTTTATAGTGTGAGTTAATTAGACTCACACCAATGGTTTGAAAATAAAACAGTTATTATTAGACTAAGCATCATGCAATCAAGGCGTTAATGTGTTCCAAATTTAATTGGAGAAATTGTTGGTACGTGCCCTAATAGGTAAAATTGCCATTTTTACCTAATGTTACTCAAATATAGTGCGTTTGTTTGCCTTTAACGGGGCCAACACAAACGGGATTCGTCAATCCCAATAGATCTATTCACAATATTCGCGCCCACTCTCACATAGTGATTAATGATTCATGATTTAGGGATTTATGTTTGGCAAATGCGGTAACTTAGTGCTAATAAAACAATCAGATAAGCATACAGTTTGAAAGCAATGTGTTCGGTTTAAAATAAAGCATGTATCTCCCCCAAGGGTTTATAAAACAATTAAATAATAGAAAGTGGGGCTATGAACTCACCGAGAGTTAATGATGTTAAGTACTTAAACGGATATGATGGATAGCCGGGAAACCTCTACGTGCAACCTAAAATGGAATGTTGCGACTTAGGTTTGGAATAATGTTTAAGGAAACATAAATCATCCTATCTATATTCGTATGTTGATCATGATGTAGTCAATTATCATTTGATGTTTATAGAAAGATCTTTAATATGTGAAAAAGTATTTAATTTATAGATATCGTACTACCGTTCGGGCCATCATAATTCAGAGGTCATGCAGTAAACGTTCGAGGAGCTAGGACACTTTAAATCGTAAATCCAGCAACTCGTCAATACGTTTTACTCAAATGAAACCCCTCACATGAAGCTCCCTACTATTGTAGCACTTAGTAAATACAACATATGTTTTGAGTGAAGATTGTTATAACATAAAGTTTATCATATTTTTAATAAGTATCTAGTTTTTGAAAAGTTCTCATTGTTTACTAGTGGTTACAACTTATTAACATGTTTAAGAATGAAGTTTTGGTAAAATTGTCGGAAAAGGGTAAAATGGTCATTTTTTCGTTACTTGTGAAAACACTATTTCAAAGACTAAATGAAGTTTTGTTAAGTTAATAATTAACTATCTATGAAAATAACTTGGTTTTGCTTTTAGTTGTGACAAAAGTATAGTCTTGAAACTACATATAAGGCAGTTTTAGTTTTTGAATGAATATGGCCTGTTTAAGCGTTTTCAAGGTCCGAGCTTCTTTCAATTGAAGGAAAACGTCGTTCCGGACAAGTTTCGTGCTTTAACTTTTTGATGATTTGGACCAGAAGTACCACTTTTAACACGATCAGACCCTAAACAGCTTCCATTTGGCAGTTTTGGCGTTTTGGTTTCGCTAACTTCTTTTGACTATAACTTTTGACTCGTTTGTCCGTTTTGGGGAATTCAAATTGCTATGTTTACCTTTTTATCTTGTATACCACATTATGTAAGTTAGAAAATCCATATGTAACAAGTTTTAATGGTTTCAAACGTATAGAATATAACTAGCTTACTAGTTTGTTACTTTTACGACAATATATGAATTAAAACAAGTGATTGAGTATATGTACATCATGAATAAACATAGTAACTATATATATAGCATGAAATTGTTAAGATTATGAATAATAAATATGAGATGATGGTGGTGATTAGTTGCTTACAACTTTTGGCTTTCAATAAGAAAGGAGTAACTTAGTAAGGATAGGACTTTGATTGATCACTTAAGACTTCGGATTGAGCTAGCTTTCATCACCTTGGCACCCTTGAAATCTTGAAGAGTTGGTGATGAAGTACTAAGTGAATTGAGTGGATTTAAACTCAAGAAGATCAATTAAACTTGCTAGAGATTTGATGTAGTACTTGATACTTGAAACTTCTTTGCATAAACTTGGAGTTTAAAGATCAAATGATGGAAGATATGATAGATTTAATGTATGAACGACCCAAATCAGTATGTGAAGGTCTTTAGGATGTATTTCACTTGCTATTTATAGGAGGGTAAGTTTGTTAACTATATATTGGGTTAAATATTAACCATGGTTAAGTTAGGACACTTGTAATGATCTAAATGAACCATGGTTAGGATCAAGCCACCAATATGATGACTCCCCCCCCCCCAAGAGGCGGTAACAATAGGTGACAAGGCTTAGATGATAAGTCTTGATAATATCTTGAGTTTAGAGCAAGATTTGGTTCCGTTAAATGCCAACCTAAGTCGTTAAGCCATAAAACGTAAAACCGGGTATCGTAAAAATATGAAACTTGCAGGAATAATGAAACTCATCATTATACTCCATCTAAAATATAAAATGAGTGATAAGTCTCATTGGGTGCAAAAACGCTGCTTAAAGCTGGAAACACGGGTCAAAACGCGTAATTCGCAGTTTATCAGAAAAGAACGAAATTTCAGGGAAACGACCGTGAATTTTTTTAGAGTAGACTAAAATTAGTCTAAAAGTGATATGAGATGTCAAAATGTGGTTTTCTTCATACGCGGGATAACTTAATAGTTATACGTGAAGTCTAAAAGTTACGCGATTTAAGAAAAATGTAGAACGTACAAGGGTAATTTCTTTATGGTCAAAGGAGGAGGGAAATATGTTTGAATTTTCAAAAAAATGTAAAAGTGTCAAAAACATATTAGAAACGCAGTGCAGGAATGGTTAAGTCTTGGTCTAAGTAGATTTGTTTAAAACGTAGGTTTAGTCTCGTACGGCTCAGGGTTTATTTGGTAACATTTTAAGAAATGAAATCTTAAAAATTCTCTAATTGATTATGAGTGATCTAAAAATTAATCTGATGTGAGGAAAATTATCATAGTTGATTTTCGTTATGCGCGTGATTTTTAAATGGTGTTCCGTCTAAAACGAAACTTTACAACGATGTTTTCTTAATAACTTTCGCGAAGATGATCTAACGGTTGTCAAACTCTCAGGATATTACTAAAATAATTTATCTTACGAGAATGTGAAATAAAATTTTTACGGGATGAATAGTGAAAGTGAATAGTAAAAGTGAATAGTAATTTCTCGAGAAGAATAGTAAAAATTTGAGAATGGATAGAAATCCTGAAAATGCGAATTGTTACAAGCACACAACCCGCAAACTTACGTTTAATATCTACATATCCATAATAATTAAAAAATTAAAATACCAAAACCCAATCAGGTAATTTGTACATCCCGAAACTGAAAAAGTAAATTCATTCAGTTTGTTATTCTCGAAATCATACCATATGATCAAGCTCTCTATCTATATCACGACCACCCAGAAGACGTAATTTTCACCCCACTAAACGTGAAACAACTCCAGTTCCATATACCGTTGTTCCCCAATGATGATTCTGAGCTTCTAAATTCATCAAAACATTCAAAGAATTGATCGAAATTGCCAAAAATGAGGAGCAAAGTATACATTAGCAAAATCAGTAGTATAATACACAATCATGTAAGTATGTCTGTTTACAAACCTGGCACCAAAGTCTGACTCTTCGATTTTTTTAGATTCAGTTGCTATACTATTCATCAAACTCTTGTACTCTTTGTCCAGTTCCTCAAAAATATTTATTTGTTACGTAAAAAACATGATGATTTGAAGTAAAGTAACCAATAAAATTAACAATAAATAAGATATAATCATACCAGTTTTAATATTTAATGCATTAACAATGAAAATAAATAAACGTTAACATGTGTAGAACAATTAAAATTTACAAAGTTCTTTGTAACAACATAGTGTATGATTTTTACACAATTCAAATATACACGAACAAGTTCCTATTACAAACCTTGCTTTCAGCTAACAGTTTATTCCTCTAAACGCACAACTATTTTTACGCAATTCAATATCCTTACTTTTAACCCAAGTGATAAGGTTTTAAAAGGTACCATTTTGAGGGGTCGTTTAAGTCCTTATTTGACCACTTTTGTATCCGTTATTGCTTAATATCGTTCCTTTTCACTTTTTAGGTCTCGTGAAGGCAAAATGCTGGAATGACGCTTATTTGGACAGAAAGGCGCGAATATATGAAGAAAATGGCCAAAGTCGAAATCAGACACTCACAGTCGCTGAATGTAGAAGGCGACGGCGTCAGGTTCTATTTGCGACGCCGTCGGAGAATTATTGTGACGGGTCAGAACGCAAAACTCGTGTTTTCAAGAGACGGCGTCTAGTTGTGAAAGAGTAGGCCGTCGCTACTCAGACGGCCTAGATGCGATCCAGACGACGTCAGAAGCTGAAGAGGACGGCGTCACGGACATAAGGTGACGCCGTCGCAAGGTTAACGTGGCCAAGACGAAACCCTAATGGCGGCGACACAACGGCGTCACTAAACATAAGGTGACGCCGTCGCAACTGTAATCTTATATATAGAATCCGAATTTTTCAGTCTTTGTGTGGAGAGTCTTTGGAGTAAAAACCTAAAACCGAACCTAAGGTGTCTTGTACAGTATTTTAGGGTTTTTAACCCTATCTTACACCAAGATAAGTCTTTGCTTCATTAATTCAATTATGTCTTTGATTAATTGTGTGTATGCTTGCATGTTCTCCATGTCCGGCTAATTTATTTGTGTGTTTGCTTAGGAAGTATGAAACTTAATTATTGAATATTGATTGGTTGTTTCTTATCTTAGTTGATTAATGATCTAGTAATGCGATAGGTCATTCGTTGTGTACTTAATGCTTGATTCATCTTTGTGAACCCTAGAGTATGATTACCTGAGTGATTGTAGTCTAAACCATCCGAAGAGTGCCTTAGAGTAGGAGTCTATAATCTCTATGTGGATTTGTAGACAAGACCCTTTGGTAAGTTCAAAGAGTTAGGGAGAAACGCGTACCCTACAACTTTAGAAACACAACGCAACTAGGAATAAGACGTGACACTCAACCATCAATAGGAGATAATTAAGGAGTAATACAAACTAAGTAAACACATCTTTAAACTATCATACGAGCACACATTAATTAGACATAGACTCCCACAACCTTAGTTTAGATAATTAGATAATAGTAGAGTAATCGGTAGAAATACCAACCCCCCAAATCCAATACCCGAGATTCGTACTTTTCCATTTTCATAAAATATAAAAAGATAAAAAATAATCTTCCTCAACCTTAACCTTAGCGTAGTAACTCCCTACTAGCATTCCTATTCCCCTAGAGAACGATATCAATACCCGTGGCTTACCCTAATTACTACACTACAACGATTAGGTTCACTGCCTAGGGTGTTATAAAACTTGCTCGAAGAAAAGGAAGTTTCCTTGACCCCGAACGACGCGTGTAGCGTTATCAAGTTTTTGGCGCCGCTGCCGGGGAATAGAATAGCTAGTTAGTAGTCCACCTCATTTAGGTTTCTTTGCTTGATTCCTATCAAGTAAACTTTTTTCTCATTTTTAGATTTCTCTTAGTCTATCCCCCTTCTTCGTAACCTTTGTTAGTAATTCCATCACTTTTCATCATGGAAGGTGATAACCCACTACCATTCATCAACATACCACCAAATGACCCGCCAAGAGCCCGTACTCTTGGTGAATACTCAAGACCAAGCCACTTAGGCTATAGGAACACCATTGAGCTTCCCGACCAAGCCCAAACTACGGCCCTGCGATCCGACACCATCCGGTTGGTGCAAAACGGATGTGCATTCCATGGACTTCGTTCCGAAGATCCAAATCAGCATCTGAGGGATTTCCTCAAAATCGTCGATTCCATCGACCTTGATGCTACTACTCGGGAGACCACGCGCCTGCGTCTCTTCCAATTCTCTCTACGGGACCAAGCTAGTAATTGGCTTGAGCGACTTCCCGCCGGCTCCATCTCAAGTTGGGATGATCTTACTTCTCGCTTCCTTGCTCAATTTTTCCCACCGGGGAGAACCACTAAGCTTAGGAATGACATCTTGATGTTCCAACAACGTCAAGGTAAATCTCTCTACGAAGCATGGACCCGAATCAAGGACTTACTTCATAAAGTCCCTCATCACGGCATTGATCTTTGGCTCCAAGTCCAAATCTTTTATGATCATGTCAACTTTCCCACTAAGCGATCCATTGACCAAGCGGCCGGTGGAAAACTTAGTGATCACACCGCAGAAGAATCATGGGAAATAATAGAGGACCTTGCCCTCTATGACAGCGAAAGTTGGGATGACCCCCGTGAGCTGCCCAAAACCGTCAAGGCAATCTCCTTGCCTCCTCCCGACCGTAGGATGATCGAACTTGAAGATCAGGTTAAATTCCTCATGAGTTCCTACGAAAATCCTAAGTCTTCACACCATGTGAACAAAGCTTCCTCTTCATGTGAGCCGTTTTGTGATCCTCATAACACGCGCAATAGCACCCGATCCCCCGAACACGCTTCTGTTGACTACGCATCCTCGCGTGTTAATGGAACAGGAGGAAGATTCCCTACAGCACCCGGACCTAGGAATTTCAATGAAACCCGAGAGGCATGGAAAGGAAAGCCTGATTTCTACTGGGGGCAAACCAAAGAATTCACTTCTAATGATTTCTCATGGCCCCCACCTAACGGTCCTAACCAACAAAACATCGAAGGGATGTTGCAAAACCTAGTTACATCCCAAGAAACCCAAATAGCTAAGCTCTCAGACCGCTTTAATAATCAACAAGCCGAGATGGATAGGAAAATAGACAACCTTTTGAAAGCCATAGCTAATAGTGATAAGAAGGTTAGTGCTATCTCAACTCCCGAGCCTTCAGGCATAGAGATTAAGGATCCAAGCAAGCTAAAGTATGTCCAATTCGTCAATACCATCGCCTTAGTTGAACCTGATGAAACAAATGACGAAGAGGACTATACACTAGTAGATGAGGAAATACCCGAGGAAATAGATGAAGTAGACATTGACTATTTCAACAAATTTCCTACGGACGAAGAACTATCTCGCCACCCTCACTTAGTGCGTGACCTCCGTCACATGTATGTTAGAAAAAGTCCTCGAATTAAGTTTGGGAACCCTTGGAATCTTAACATACCATGTGTCATAGGACACCTTTTTGTGGCAAAAGCTTACATTGATCGCAAGTCCCCAATCAACATCATGACTAGCACCTACTACAATTGGATATTGAAGAAGCCTATTCCAACTAGGCAAGACCCTAATGATCCTAATGTTAGTTGCAATTTTCTCGGTAGAGTTAAGGGATTGCCCGTTTATGTAGGTAGTTTCACGTTTCCTACGGACTTCATAGTTGTGGATGATATTAGCACGGCCATAGACCCTAGCTTGTCCCATGTTATTTTAGGAAAACCTTTCATAGAAAGCACCGGGATGACCTATGACCCCTCATTAGGAGTAGTGCGGTTCAAGAATAAGACCGATGACATAGCTTACCAAATGCCGTTTAAGATTGAGAAATTTTCATCACTCTCTAATGATGAAAAGGAACTTAAACTATCGGTCTATTATAGGAATGATGAGGATAGGGAGAAAGATGTTGATTATGTTATGGCTAAGATTTTCGGATTCTACAAGGATTGTTTGAGCCTAGGACCGGAATACAGGACCGAATGGGGAGAAGATGAACTCTTAGAGAAGCGCATTTTAGGGCACTTCTACAACATGGAATCCCCCATTAGAGGCCATGAAGAGGGCGATGATGAGAAAACGTAGGAGCACGACTACGAGTCTAGCTACAAGACTCTTTAATAAAGAAAAGCGCTTCGTGGGAGGCAACCCATGCTTAATTTTTTGCTTGTTAGTGTCATATATCTTTTATTAATTATTTATCCTCATGTTTAAACTTGTAAAAATGCTTTATTTTGTTTTTAACTTCGTCTTAATTACATATAAAGGTATTTTACATAAGGGATAAGTGTAGGGAGGATTACACACGTTTTCAAAAGAAACGTAAACATGAGAATAACAATTAATTAAAAGATATATATGTTTGTTTGTTCGAGTCAAATGCTTGTATCGAGTCATAATGAATGTTTTGCAGAATTTTTCCAGATTCTAAAGATGTAAATTTTCCAGAAATTTTTCCAGAAAATCGCAGACCAGTTTTTGTCAGGATAACCTGACGGCGTCAGGATTGCAACCTGACGGCGTCAGGAAGGAGTAAAAACATCAGATTACTTTTTCTCGTTTTCTGAGCTACTTAAAAATTTTTGGAATTTTCCAGGTCTTAATTTTCTTAGAAATTCTGTAAACATTCATTCCACAAGCATTATATCCTAGTTTAAATCGGGTCTTATATATATTATTACCGCCGATTTTACGCGAAGGTTTCGTTTGTTTTCTTCAAGTGTGCAGGTTTAGTTTGTCAAGAAGAAGTCACATAAGATTGGAAGGAGCTTTTCACGCAATAATTCTTCTTGAAAAGAATTTAACCACCACTTTACACGGATCCTACCGAGCTAATCAGGGGAGTATTAGTTTCTTTCGTTTTTAATTACCTTCTTTTATCATATCTTTGATACTTTCGGGGAACATTGGGGACAATGTTCAGTTTAAGTGTAGGGAGGGAAAATAAAACGGGAACTTTGAAACTATGCTTATCCTTGACTATTTGCTTTGTCCAATTGTGATTGTGTAATAAACCATGAGAAATGTCGGTTAGGGTAATTTTGGCACCAAATTTAAAATTTTTTATGACATATAGGAGCGGGCCATTAGTCTTAACAAAAGCGTCTCACGGATAGGAAGTTGCATGACTAGCACAAAAACCCTTACCACCCAAATTCCACCCAAAATGTGAGGATCGCCCTTAGATTAGTAGGAATTAAAGCATTCATCTTTAATGCTTAGAGTGTGAACCGGTAGTATAATAGATTCTAGAACTTGTTTTGTGATGCATTCCGAGATCGCAAGTGAGGCTACACTTGTGTAGTTAGGAATAACTAAATGATAAGAGGCATTAGGATAAACCCTTGTTTGATACCTGTAATATAATTACTTCTTCCACATCGGTTGAGTAATTCCCCCACACCCTTTGCGCTGTACTCATTTTTAGTACACGATACCCCTAGTTAACCCCTCAGAGCCTATCCTTTTCGCGGTTCTCGTGATATTTCGGTTTTTCCGGAATATCAATGAAGAGCATTGTTTACACCCCACCCCCAAATATACACCCAAATCGCCTTAGCCTACCCCTTATGCACTCACTTTTAGTGCAAATGTTTGTTATCACCCTAAACCCTTAGTTCAATTATCTAGTTACTTGCATGAATTGCTAAGTCGAGTCATATCCTTTGTATACAGTTTTGGGACGATTGGGATTCATGGGAAAAGTTAAAGTTTATGAAATGACGGGAAGGGAACGTTAAATTCAAATTCCCTTTGTTTGCGTAATAATGTACCCCAAGTGTTTTGATCTTTTCGATTCGGGTCAAATTAGTATTAGAGTAATAAAAACTCAAGTGTAGGGATATGCTTATAAATCCCTAGTATTTTGATGTTATCTTAGAGGATGGTAGAGTAAAAGTGTATGAAAAAAAAAAAAAAAAAAACTCGAAAAAAAAGAGAAAAAGAAAAAAAAATAGAGTGATAAAAAAAATAAAAAAAATACGGGCTACCATCCTACATCTATCCTTTAAATTTATGTTTGTTTATTTCAGTTATCTAGAGTTTAGAAGTGTCGAGTCTTGGCTTAGCAACGCCATTCTTCATATGCAGTTAACATAGAGGTTTTTGACTTACCACCACTTAATAGCCTATCCCACCAAACCCTTATTTCCCTACCGAAAGCCTAACGTTACAACCCTTTAAAAGACCTCTTTGATAGTCTTTCCTAGGTGCTTACGCCAAAGCGATGGAGGTTTGATCTATTCTCAAGCCTATGGTAATCTATGTACTAGGACCGGTTAATGAGTGTTTATCTTCCATTTCCTATATTGTTATATTTCATTTATACACCTGAGAGAGATGTGAGTATCCAAACACCCCATGTGAGGTGCTAGTATGTAATTTCCGTGCTTGTTATGACTTTTGCGGGGCTTATATGTGTTGTGGACCGTTTTGAATTAATGCTGAATGACCCCTAACTTATAAATTAATTGGCTAAAAGCACATTTGCTTGAGGACAAGCAAATAACAAGTGTAGGGATATTTGATAAGGTTTTAAAAGGTACCATTTTGAGGGGTCGTTTAAGTCCTTATTTGACCACTTTTGTATCCGTTATTGCTTAATATCGTTCCTTTTCACTTTTTAGGTCTCGTGAAGGCAAAATGCTGGAATGACGCTTATTTGGACAGAAAGGCGCGAATATATGAAGAAAATGGCCAAAGTCGAAATCAGACACTCACAGTCGCTGAATGTAGAAGGCGACGGCGTCAGGTTCTATTTGCGACGCCGTCGGAGAATTATTGTGACGGGTCAGAACGCAAAACTCGTGTTTTCAAGAGACGGCGTCTAGTTGTGAAAGAGTAGGCCGTCGCTACTCAGACGGCCTAGATGCGATCCAGACGACGTCAGAAGCTGAAGAGGACGGCGTCACGGACATAAGGTGACGCCGTCGCAAGGTTAACGTGGCCAAGACGAAACCCTAATGGCGGCGACACGACGGCGTCACTAAACATAAGGTGACGCCGTCGCAACTGTAATCTTATATATAGAATCCGAATTTTTCAGTCTTTGTGTGGAGAGTCTTTGGAGTAAAAACCTAAAACCGAACCTAAGGTGTCTTGTACAGTATTTTAGGGTTTTTAACCCTATCTTACACCAAGATAAGTCTTTGCTTCATTAATTCAATTATGTCTTTGATTAATTGTGTGTATGCTTGCATGTTCTCCATGTCCGGCTAATTTATTTGTGTGTTTGCTTAGGAAGTATGAAACTTAATTATTGAATATTGATTGGTTGTTTCTTATCTTAGTTGATTAATGATCTAGTAATGCGATAGGTCATTCGTTGTGTACTTAATGCTTGATTCATCTTTGTGAACCCTAGAGTATGATTACCTGAGTGATTGTAGTCTAAACCATCCGAAGAGTGCCTTAGAGTAGGAGTCTATAATCTCTATGTGGATTTGTAGACAAGACCCTTTGGTAAGTTCAAAGAGTTAGGGAGAAACGCATACCCTACAACTTTAGAAACACAACGCAACTAGGAATAAGACGTGACACTCAACCATCAATAGGAGATAATTAAGGAGTAATACAAACTAAGTAAACACATCTTTAAACTATCATACGAGCACACATTAATTAGACATAGACTCCCACAACCTTAGTTTAGATAATTAGATAATAGTAGAGTAATCGGTAGAAATACCAACCCCCCAAATCCAATACCCGAGATTCGTACTTTTCCATTTTCATAAAATATAAAAAGATAAAAAATAATCTTCCTCAACCTTAACCTTAGCGTAGTAACTCCCTACTAGCATTCCTATTCCCCTAGAGAACGATATCAATACCCGTGGCTTACCCTAATTACTACACTACAACGATTAGGTTCACTGCCTAGGGTGTTATAAAACTTGCTCGAAGAAAAGGAAGTTTCCTTGACCCCGAACGACGCGTGTAGCGTTATCACCAAGTATAAGACTAAACAAACCCCTAGATCTCAACAAAGTTCTTTTGTACCTTTTGAAGATTCCGGCAAGTATTTGGCTATTCTGTATTTCTGAAAGATCAATATAACTCATTTTCAGTCTAAATAAATCTAGAAAACTTATTGAAAACACAAAGAGATATGTTATGAGTTATAATTAGTACTTGTAAATGAATTTTCACGTGAAAGATTGTTAGCCCATCACTGATGTGTTGGTTGAGTCTGTGTTTTCATTTTGCTTGTTGGACTCGCTCTGGGTTGACTCGTTTTGTGTTGAGTTTGATTCTAAATTTGCTACACATTTGGTAGTTTTACTTTGCTCGTTGGACTCGGTCTGTGGTCAAGGAAATTATAACAGGTATATAAATGTTTCCTTGCCTTTGTGTCTTTTGTAAATGCTTCCCAAAAATTGATTGGTCGTCAATTATATAATTTCCCAAGCAACTCAAACGGTTAGGTTTGAGTCCCCGGATCGTTCCTAGGGAAGGATGAATGGAGTAATAAACTCTCGTCGCGTTCACGTGATTTTGAATGGGAAATAAGGGAGAATTATAGGTTTTTACACTACGATATTGAAACATAAACTAAAATTAACTCAATAAGCGTGTAAAATGATAAAAACGAAACATTTAAAACTTAAAACGTAAGAAAAATCAAAAAAACGCGCGGGCTCGGGAAAAACCCGAGCCTAAAACGTAAACTATAAGAAATAACAACCCTAGGAGTGTAAATCTAATTTTCCTACCTACTAAAAGACAAGATAGAATTTTAGGAGAAAGCGGAATATTTTTATGACTTTTTAAATATTGATTGATTATGAATTAAAAACTATTTCTAAGAAAATTAATTATTAAAGATATTAATCTTATGAGAAAAAATACCAAAAAATTCAGGAAAGTACTTTAGGTTATTACTAATGTAGGAAAAATAAGAACTTGGAAAAAGTTACTCTAAATAAGTTGTTTAGAAGCACTTAATAAAATAAGCTTCTAAAATAAAAATGACTATAAAAGGATTTTGAATGGAGGTTTTGTACGCAGCATCTAAGAAGGAGAGTTGGTTGAGTGGTGTGTTTGTAGGGCGTGGGAGGGATACTGACCCAGGTTCAAGCCTCGGCAGTGTCCCTTTTTGTTCTTCATTTTTAATTTATATTTTTTCTCTTTACACAATTGTCTACCAAGCTAAAATGTAAACTTTTTGTGAAAATATTACTTTTAAGCTTATTAAATAAGCTAGATTTTAGTGTGACAATGCTTGACAGAAGGCTAATAAGACTAAAACAAGTAAACAAAGTACTGCAAGAACATGACAAACATAATATAAGCTATAAGCACACTATAAGGACTGATCTATGGATAATTAAGCTCTAAAGGATTAATAAGCTAGGGGGAACTTAAGGGGAAACCTAGAAGAGCTATGGGAACATGCATAAATAAGTTGTGGCAGATAGGAGATTAAGCTAGGAAGAAGCTAAAGGACCTAGGCTGCTAAGGATTTATAATCTAAGGGAAAAGGAGTCTAAGCTATCCATAAGCTAAGTTTAAAGGGAGAAAAGAGCTGCTAACAGTCCTATGGAATCAAGATAAGTAAGACAATATCACATAAGGCACGAAAAGCACAAATATAAGCTGAAAGCAGACAATCCTACATCAGGCAAAAAACAATCAATCAGTCAACTTTAAGCACTATTTAGAATAAGCAATTGATTTTTTTAAATTGATCCACTAAGCACAACCCTAGTTCTAATGGCAATCTACTTATTTTTATTTTTTATAGATTTTTGGAACACTAAATAAGCTCTAAAATCAGACCTGCAATAAGCTGATTTGACTGAAAACTCTTGTGCACAGGGGACTAAAAACTCAAACCAGTGAATCTAAGGCTAATTAAAACTAAACAAATGATTTTTTTTTTTTTGATTTTTTTCCTTTTGAGAAAAGTTAAATAAGCTGGTGAAATTGATATTTTTAATTTCTAAAATTTTTTAAGACAAATTAAAATGACTCAAACAGCTGTGTGAAAAGTGACAGAATGTCTATATTGAAAGCTGAAAATGACCCTTTTTGACTTTTTAAAACTTATGATACTGACTCAATTGAACTATGAATGAATCAACCTAACCATAATTGACGTAATAAGCTATGTAAGAACCTAAATAAGCTACATTAACAACTTATGCAAGAAAATGAGAGGGTATGCTAACTGTTAAGCTAAAATGATGCAGAAAATGAGGATTAAAAGGATTTTTTGACTTTTTATGAAATGAGTATGTGTTTTAAGCTATATCTACTCTATTCTAACCTACATTGAACTACTTGTACCACTTATACTCACTGAAACAGTCAAGAACACTTAATAAGCTACTAAACCAAACACCCTTTAAATGAACCAAATTTCAAATTAACTGTGAAAACTTGATGGAATTTGACTCAACTGATTTTAAAACACACAAATTAACATTAAACTTAACTAAATAACAACTTGAAATCAGAAAAACTGACTTTAACTTTTAATTTGACTTTTATTGACTTTTTAGCAAAAACAGAATTTAGGACAAAGTAGAACATGAATAAGCTCACTTAAGCGATAATAAGCTTTAATGAGCTTATGTAAACAGTTATGAAAGCTTATGAGTGATAACAAACAGTATGAAAGATTGGAGTTTAAATTGAGACAAAGTATAAAATGAAAACTAAAATTTAATTCATAAAACTGATATTACAATCAAATTACAACTAACTTTAAAAAAACAGTAAATGACTCAGAAACATCAGGCAAAAAGACAGTTTTTAAACAACTGGAGTACTCTTAAAATGCGACACAAATACGTGAAAAGTACCTGAGGTGGTGCGGAGTGCGTGTTTGGTGTTATTAAAACATGCAAAAGGCGGCTAGGATAAGCATGAAACACAGGTACATGGACATACCAACTTAAACAGTCATTTACAAAATATACATCCCACCTGTATGTGCATGACGTTGTCACCTATTTCTTGTAAACACACCAGCCTCCCGTGCCCGTGATCAGGTCACTATAAGAAAATAGAAATATTATGACATAATTAGCAATGTATGTAGTAATATAATTAGTATGCATACCAACATTGAAAAATAATCTGACAATACATTACATCGGTTGGCAGTGTTTGAAACCGAAGAAGTTATACCTACTATTGTTCTCGTTGCTGCAAAGACGAAAAACGGTAGCGATTCTATTATGAGTAACATTGTGAGCTATATATAGTTTAACAATATTATGTTCTATCATATTCATAAAACTATCTAGATTTCACGCACACACATACACCATCAATCAATCCTTCTAATGCCACACTTAATCATAATCACCTAATCCTACACCTACAAAATAAACCTCGATAAACCCTAAATCTACATGAGTACACAAATCCTTGAGTCAGCTATTTTTAGTTTAATAGTAATAGTAATAGCTTCATCAAGCTTATAAAAATATCAATCAATTAGCCACTCTAAGCATCGGCTAAATAGTTCAATACTAAAATCTTATAACAATTAAAACTCAATCAGAATTATACACACATAAGCCTGATCGATTAAAGTGTAAGAGTAAACCTTTTTTTCAACAAATGACGTCACAGGCTGAACACCACCAGTAATCTAAGTGGGTTTTAATATTTGAGTTTACCTGTACAAACCAAATCAATGAACTCAAAAAAAATCGTTAGATGAGCATTAGAAAAAAGAAGATAAATAGATAGGTATTTAATAACAAACCTATAACGTAAAACATGTGTTTAAAGAAGTCGCTTAACCTCCAAAGAAGACGTCTAACCTGCAAAAACCTGGAAAAGAAACACATGGGAACAAAGTTTCATCATTAGGGTTTGGAGGGAGAAGAGCCGTACCTTTTATCAGTGAAACAAAAACCCTAAAAAATGTCATGCATAGGTTTATAGTTATTAGAAACTATATTTAAGGAAAAGATATGTATATTGGTTGTTTTTACATGTTCTTATTTGTATTATTTTGGAACTTATAAATCAAAAAACCGTTTAGTCTATTGGAAAGTTGTTTACATAACTTAAGAATGACCCAAGTTCGAATCCAATGCATGTCTTTTTTTTTAATAAAACCGAATTTTCTACATTTAAAATTATAAAAACACTATAACATATCCGAATTTTATAAATTTAAAATTAAAAAAACAAAAAATTCAAATTAAGTTTAAAAAATGCCACATGTAATCAATGATGACATGTGTAACATATTGGATTTCACATACACATCAAACCATAACCAAAGTAGGCGTACAAGATGAGTTCTAGAGAGAGAGAAAGTTAGAGGTTTAGGGAACTTTAGTGAGATATAAAAATCTTATTATGAGCTCCAACTCTCTACCTTGGGAGGTAGAGAGTATTTATAGTCATTACATAAAAAGCCACCTACCGGGCTGTGGATCAGGCATACAGTGGGTAAAGACCCGTCCGTCCTCCACGGTGTTACAAAACTAAATACTACTTAACATAAAATAACTACGACAATGAGCTTTCTAACGATTACATATACTTGAGGTGACCGACACTTTAACTATTGGATTTTCTAAATCCTAACAATCTCCCCCTAAGGGAGGTCACCTCAAACACACATTAAATTACATAGAAAACAAACAGATATTACATTGAGATTGTTCTTGGATTCTTGTTATGTAGCTCGTAGTCTTTGATTCTTCATTTTTGCATGTTTTGGATAATCTGAGTGGAGGTCTTTAACTGATCCACGTGATACTGAGTTTTGACCCAGCTTTGAGATCATCAGCAACATTAAATCTACGACTCATCCTTTGTGGTGTTGGTATTATGTGATGATGTGACTTTTGGACCGACATGCTCCCATTCTGGATCATGATTTCTTCTAATCAGAGTAGTGGAAGCTTTCGATGATTCATGATATTGGGAACAGCGTAGCAGAAGCATGGAGTGAAAATATCAGAGACATTGATGCACTAATCATGATTTCCTTAGATATGAATGTGTTGTGTGAGCATGCGGCTATGGATTGACCGCTTCATTCTGATCAGCTGCAAACGTCGGGGTGTACTTGTATAAGACAGTTAGCAATAAAGCATACGAAAGTGTCTTTGATCACTTTCGATGAATTGAGGTACACATCCCACGGTTCCCCGTTGATCAGTACAAGTACTGCTTGTGATCAGGTATAATTCCGAAGAATTTCCTTGACAGGGTTTCGCAGCTGCTCTAGCTGTTCTCAAACCGAAACGTCTCAAAGAAGACAACACGGAGTGAGTGAACCAGCGAAATGAGATTCACTGATTGATGAAAAGAGATTTGAAAAACAATCGTGTATTGCTCAATAGAAATTTTTTTTGCTTTAATGAAAATCAATTATCAATCATAAACACCTTTTATTTTGAGAAATACGTACTCAGTCGATGTGCTAAAGAAAAAAGTTTTTAAGCACAACGACCGGTTTTTTCAAAGGTATCCGTCAATCCATAACCTGAACCAGGATTGATTCATAAGATTGAATCGCTCCATTGTTTCTTTCCAGTTGTCACATGGTTGATCTATTGGATAGATCTCACATGCCACCTACCAGGAGCTTGTTTGATGTTGGCTCCAGAAGGCTTTCCATCTTCATCGTGAATATGTGTGCATATCACTCAGATGTTCTGGCAATACCACAAGGATAATGCGTAGGACTCATAAGATATAATCTCTCTTTCCACATTGTGTGAAACAGAGAGTCTTCATTGAAAGTGTCCTAATGAGATTTATATGATGATCTCGTGGCTCTAGACTCAATTGTTCATATTTGGTTCCCATGCCGGAGACTAGGGAGAGGGTCTCCTTCTTCAATATCAACTATTTCTAAGAAAAAGTCGATAGATTATGTTGGTTCCCCGTAAGAATGAAACAAGTCCTTTTAAGAGGAACTTGAGTGGTTTGGAAAGTTGAAGTGTAGTGCGTCACTGGGTCCATGACGTCTTGTCTTCAATACCGATGTTACCTTGGTAACCACCAGTAGTATATGAATTGAACCCGGTTTCTGCCCTAAGGTTGAATAAATGGAGGGCTCTTTCTTTTCACCCTTTTTCACATTCAATTCTTTTTCATTCTTCAACCCCTTCAGTGCTTACCAAGATTTCATTACTAGAACCTTGTTGGGTTTATTCCAGTACTAGCTCAGTCTCAGTCTCAGTCTGCACTCTTCCCATATCTCACTTTTCTCCTTTTTTCATCATACCTAAGGACTTCTACACTATCTAGTGGATTGTCCCTGGGTAGATCCCTCCGGTTCTGGCGGATCATGGGACCTCAACCTAACCTTATCATCCTTATATCACCATACATAAAATAAAGTTGGTCGGTCTTTTGGTGTAGTTCTTCCACCTTGAAACCAATTGAAAACCATTTGAAAATCAATCAAGATACTTGTGATATAGAATCAAAGCATTTTGTATCTTAATTGTTTTGATATTTTAGAAATGCTCCCCCTCAACATATGCATAAAAATTTAGAATTTGTTTAGCACATGGAGGCAAGAGTTCTTTGAAATCGTTAGATTAAGAATGAAAGGTCAAATCTTTTGATTAACATTTTCTAAAATGATCATCATCACTTCCCAATCAATTTGAGTAGATAAAACATTTTGAGGAAGGATGAGGTTTTCACAGGTTTTCTCCCCCTCAATATGTGCCTCGAATTTTGAATGAGTTTTTGCACATATTAGAGGGAACCTGCACTTAGAGACATTTCAGTCACATTTCAATAATTTGAGGTTTAAAATAGATGCTCCCCCTCAACATGTGCATGGAAAATTTGAAATCTTTTGCCACATGCGGGGAGGAAAACTTGTACATCCTTATAAAACCATTTACCGTCTTATCAGTTTAAATCCAATTTAATTCACAAATTCTCCCCCGATCACAATTATCAAATCATTTGAGATTTGTGATCTCTGTAGATTTAAATTGATTTTGAAAGCTTTTGAGGAGAATAGTGACTTGATTATGAAAGCGTTTTAACTGATAAGGATTGGATTTTGAGACTTGATTATGAAAGCGTTTTAACTGATAAGGATTGGATTTTGAGACTTTAAACTCCATTGATTAAACATGCATAATTATCTTTTGAAAACATAAAAGTAACCAAGGTCTGGAACCAATTGTGTAACATTTTGTAAAACATTTAGAGTAGACCTTACTCATTTAAGTGCAAATTGTTTGAAAATAACACTTTTTGATTTGATTGAAAAATCATTCTCCCCCTCAATCAATGACGAAAGTCGTTGATTGATGAATTGAGATTTTGACACTTGATAAGTTCTTTTGATTTTCAAAAATAGAGTCCGAAGTGTTTTCAAAACAATTGAGTTTTCATAAGATTGCAAATATTTTTCAGAGGAATCTTTAGAAGGAAAAATATTTGAAGTTAAACATTTGTCTTGTTGATGACAAACGTTTGTTTTTAGAATCAGAGCATTAGGTTTGGAACATGAGATAAAGCATGGCTCTGTTCTTTCTTTGAAAAGCGGGTTACTGCCTAAAATAACAGTAAACCATTTTTTTTACTTTCTCCCAAAAAATTTTTTTTTCTTTTTAACATTCGAACAACATCTAAAGTCCCGTGTCATTCTTTGAATGACAACACAAAGACCGTAGATATAATCGAATCGAGGTAAAAACATGAAAAAAAAGGACAATAATTTTTGAGATATTTCAAGTTTTTAAATTTTTTATGGATTTTTTAGAGATCTATATTTTTGTATTTTGCTTTTTGAATAAGTATATACAAAATATAGATGAAGAAAAAACCTTTACTCCTCGTCTTCCTCCTGAAGATGTTTGAGTGTTTCTGGTTGAAGGCTTTTCAAGCCAAGTCATGGAAGAATAAACTCAAAACGTTCTCTTGGAAGAGCGTTGGTGAAGATGTCTGCTAACTGGTATTCTGACTTCACAAAATAGAGTTCCACCACACCGTTTTCTACTTGCTCCCTGATGAAATGATGTCGGATGTCAATGTGCTTTGCTCTAGAGTGTTGTACGTTGTTGCATGAGAGAGCAATAGCACTTTTATTATCACAGTATAGAGGGATTTTGTTGAATTCAAAGCCATAGTCAGATAATTGGGATCTCATCCAAAGGATTTGAGCACAACAAGATGACATGGCTATGTATTCAGCCTCTGTAGATGAAATAGAAGTACTCATTTGCTTCTTTGAAGACCAGCTCACAAGCTTATCACCCAAAAACTGAGCACCTCCTGATGTGCTTCGACGTGTATCTTGACATCCTGCATGATCAGCATCTGCATAGGCTGTTAGTGACATACCGGTGTCCTTCGGGTACCATAGTCCCATATTGATGGTTCTTTGGAGATACCGAAAGACCCGTTTAACCGCTTCAAGGTGCTTTTTAGTAGGCTTAGCCTGATATCTAGCACACATGCACACATGTTACGATATTTTGTTTGATCTACCATGATCCCTGAGTGGTCCTCATCCAGCTTTGTTCGTTCAATCATGGGAGTGTCAACGGTGTCACATGATACAAATCCAAATTTATTTAAAATCTCATTAGCATATTTAGATTGATTTATAAAAATGCCTCCGGGACTTTGTGAAATTTGTAATCCCAAGAAAAATGACATTTGTCCCATCATTGACATTTGAAATTTGGAACCCATTTCATTTGAAAAACGATCACATTCATTGGGGTTAGTCGAGGCAAAGATAATATCATCAACATAAATTTGAACGTGAATTAAATGTTTGCCTAACTTCCGGGTGAACAATGTCGGATCAACTGCTCCTTTGCTGAATCCAGTGGATAGAAGAAACTTTGACAGCGTATCATACCATGCTCTAGGAGCTTGCTTTAAACCGTAAAGAGCCTTTTTCAAGCGATAGACATGAGTAGGATACTCTGGATTCACAAAACCCTCTGGCTGGCTGACGTAAACCACCTCTTTTAAATCTCCATTCAGAAAGGCGGTTTTAACATCCATCTGATACACAACCATATTCTTGCTAGCAGCATTAGCCAAGAAGATTCTGATTGCTTCAATACGAGCAACTGGAGCAAATGATTCTTCAAAGTCAATACCCTCCTCTTGACGGTATCCTTTTGCGACCAATCGAGCCTTGTTCTTTAAGACATCACCATGCTCATCAAGTTTCACTTTGAAGATCCATTTTAGAGCAATGATCATAGCAAAATCTGGAGCAGGTACTAATTCCCATACATCAAGTCGATCAAACTCATGAATTTCTTCTTGCATGGCATTGAACCAGCAGTCTTCATTCATGGCGGTTTTAATGTCTTTTGGTTCGACCTTAGATAGTACGGAGTTGAAGAAGCACCATAAGGCATCGGTTGCAAGTTATTTTCATGTGGATACTGGACGAGAGGGGTTTCCAATGATGTTATCTAATGGGTGATCATGTGTCCATTTTCTAAGGTGTTCAAGTGGTTGTTGTTGTGGAACTGAAGTAGCAGAGTCGATATCTCCTGAAGAAGTTGGTTCAGACGATGATTCAGGAGCAAATATGTTTTCAAATGGAGCATCTTCAGGAATTGCAAAGGGATTAACTTCATCATTGATGCCAGAAAAAATTCCATGATGTACATTTGATGATTGATGATTTGTTGATGAGACAGAGTGATCAGCAGCAGGCGCTTCTTGACTTAATGAAATTGAGACTGAAGGGTTGACTTCATTCACAGGGATAGGAGCAGCCTCTGTTGGTGGAATTGACATTCCATCAGCACTTGGTACATAATGTTCATCAAACATTGGATCAAACAATTTCTTTAAATCATCTTCAGATGGAGGTACATATGGAGTTGCTGGAGATGAGTTTGGTATAAGTGATGAACCAATGGGACTGTTTTGAAGTGCGGGTCCAGAACTGGATTGTCCAGGAGCCATTTGACCGGTCAGCTCATCGAACGTAACGTGAATTGTTTCCATGATATTTCAGGTTCTCTTGTTGTAGATTCGGTAACCCTTCTTGTTTGGTGCATAACCAACAAAAACTCCAATATCTGCCTTTGCTCTTAGTTTACCTAAGTCTTAACCATCATTAGTTGGATAACACAATGCACCAAACACACGAAGGAATGAGAGATTAGGTTTTCTATTATGGACAAGTTCATATGGCGTTTTTCCATGAGCAGTGTGAATTAGGGACCGATTTTGAGTGTAGCATGCAGTGGCAATGGCTTCAGCCCATAGAAACATTGGAACCTTTGAGTAAATCAGCATTGTTCTTGCGGCTTCCACAAGAGTTCGATTTCATCTTTCAACTACACCGTTCTGTTGAGGAGTTCGTGGAACACTTTTTTGATGACTGATTCCAACACTTTCATAAAACTCACTAAGTTTTTTATTAACAAACTCAGTTTCATTGTCTGTTCGGATGATTCTGACAGTTTTGTTAAGTCGAACCTGCAGTTGTTTGATAAGTTTGATGATGATATCTGGAGTTTCATCCTTTGTCCTTAGGAACTTAACCCAGGTGAATCGAGAGTAATCATCAACCACAACTAACACGTATTTCTTCCCAAAGATATTTTGCACTCTCATGGGTCCACATAAGTCCATGTGAATTATATGAAGAACTTCTGTAACAGAGTTTGTAGGTTTAGGTTTGTGGGCATACTTCTTGCTTTTTCCCAATTGGCATGCTGAACAAAGATGATCCTTTTCATACTTTAGTCTAGGTAACCCTACAACTAAGTCCTTTCTGGAGAGATCATTGATGGTGCCGAAGTTCAAGTGATTGAGGCGACGATGCCATAACCATGACTTTGTTTTGGAAGCCTTTGACAGCAAGCAGATTGGAGAAGACTTCATCATGTCATCGATAGAGATGGTGTATAGATTAATACCACGAGTACCTCTTAATAATTCCATACCATCAAGTTCTCTAATGAAGCAAGTATGTTTTCTAAAGGCCACCTCTAGATCGGAATCACAGAATTGACCAACAGAAAACAAATTATGACCAAGACCTTCCACATAATATACCCTAGAGATTACACTTTTGCCTACTACATAGTCACCATAACCCATAATTTCTCCAAAATGGTCGTTCCCGAATCTAACAGTACCGATAAATTTACTCACAAAGTTCATGAGCCGCGACCAGTCTCCAGTCATATGCTTGGAACAGCCTGAGTCCAGGTACCACAGAACGATTTGAACGATCTGCAGTTGAACACAGACAAGAATGGATAACTGGATAATTGGGATCCCCATGCAAGAATGGGTTCCATTTGGTTAGTAACAGTGATTGGAACACCCACATCAAAAATAGAAACACCCATATTAGAAATAGAAGCAATGGAATCATCAGAAATAGATGCAGTGCTAGTATTCGTATTTGACCTATTCAAAGTATGTTCACTTCTTAAGGGAATAGTTCTACCAGTAGGCATCCATTTTCTAGTGGGCATTGTCTGATTAACCTTATGGCCAAAAGGTATCCATTGATAACCTATCTTACTAAATGTTCTTCCTGTGGGTTTCCACTGTTTTCTAACTTTCTTTCGCTTTTGCCTTTTAGACTTCTTAGCTTGATTTTTAACATTAACAGTTTTAACTGGGCATTTGATAGTATTAGACAAATCATTCATACCACATTCAAGATTAGTAACAGAAACCACGCAATCATCATTACATGTTTTGCCAAAAGTAGTAGGATTCGCATTAATTACAGTATGCTTAGAGCTAACACTAGAATCAACATGATTCGTTTTATTCAAATTCTCCCTACGGTGATCTTCTACTTTATTCCAATGCACATTCTTAGCTTGCAAGGTCCTATCATTCCTTGTATTGCCTTGAGACTTTGACCTGCTCGCTTTAATATCACTGATTACTCCTGTAGAGGGAACGGGAACATTAGTTGGTTTTGCTACTTTTTGCCTTTCCTGTTTTGATGTGCTGGGATGTGAACTATTTGAAGGCACACTGAGGTTCACTTTCTTATCACTGGAGGTGCTGGGATCTAAACTATTTGAAGGCCTACTAAAGTTCACATTCATAACATTGGGCAATGAATGACTTGCATACTTGGCATTAGGCATAGAACAAGGTATCAAGGGATTGACTTGCTCACCTAGAGATTTAGGGCATATTGTAATTAAGCATTCTAGAAGTTCTTGAGATCATTTGGCATATAAGCATGCATGGCCAATTGCATTATCAAGTGGTTTCTCTATCTTATCCTCTTCTACAATCTCACGAAGACATTCTAGACTATCCTTAAGGTATGAGAAATATGTTTGAATGGAAAGTTTGTTATTCCTAAGATGAGGAGGAACATATTTCATAGACAAAGCATATTTATTACAGACATGCACCTTTAAAGTACCATTCTCCCCATTGGTCATTGGCATTTTCCCTTTTACCTGACTCTTCAGATTCTCAATTTTCTTTTGCAACGAAGTTATTTTTTCGTTATTTTTGTTACGAGTGACTTTTATTGACTCAAATAACTCATTGAAATGACGTTTAACCTTTTCATTTTCTTCTAGAAAACTCTCATTTTCCTTTTTAAGGCATTAACTAAGTTTTGAAGATGAAAAGTTTGAGAATGCTGAGAATCTAAAGGAGGCATTTGTGATCCAGTTACATTGTTCATTTCACCTTTAATTGAGAGATTTGGGCTTTCAACTTTCTGATCGTGTTACAATGAGCTCGAATCTGATCGTCACGTTTGTTTATCTGAAAAACTGCATCAAACTCTGGAACATCTGAGGATGTCTTGATATTTGAGGTTTTGACATTTTCTTTAAGATGTTGATATTTTAGTGGTAAATCAAAATGTTCAACTTCTAGTTTAGAAAGATGCTTTACCAAATTATCGTGATCATCCTGATCAATTTTCTCATTAAGTTTCGAATTAATCTTTTCAAGCTCAATGACACGATCATGGGAGACTTTCAGAGCAATAGATAATTCATGAAATTGAGAAGCATTAATGGAACAATTCGTATCAGTGTAAAACACATCTTGAGCAATACATTCAGAAATAAGAGACTCATTCAGTGTATGCAAGTTTTTCCTCTCAATCTCATTATATTTTAATGCTCTTTCATAGTCACTAACCTCAACTATCATTGCATCAAATTCCTTTTCCATTCCTTTAATATCTGAATCTATCCCCTTTTTAAGACTCTCAAATTGATCTTTTAGTTGTTTAAAGAAAGGCATGACCTCAGTTAGATAGCATTCTTTTGTTTGTTCAAAACCCCTTTCCCCTTTAGTTATCCCAGTGGGTGTGATCCTTTTCTTACAAGTTTTCTCAAAATCGACAAATAGTTGAAGAATAACATATTGACTGATTAAGGTCTTGCCCTTAGTGGCAATAGTTCTAGGAACTAAATGCATTGGTGTATTTGGAGGATACACAGTCGCTGCAGGCAATTTCCTAAGGGGAGGGTTTGTTTCAACAAGATTTTCAGCTTTTTGCATATCTAAGTCCCTTTTCCAGAAAACTTATTCAGGTGTTAACAACGTTTGAGGCTTAAATTTTTTTAAGGAGATCCAGTTTTCCTTCTTGTAATCATGGGGTTTGATCGTCATGTTATTCTTTTTACATTCAGGATCTTCTAGCTTCATATTCATTTTCTCCCTAGATGTATCATCTAATTTTCTATCTTCCTCAGTGCACTCAACGCAACTAGGTTTTTGTCTAGGTTTAAGAATCTCATTGCCATCATAGATTACATTTTGAGCTGCTTTTGCTATCTTCCCGTACTCAGGGTTGGGTTTATCTCTAATGGGAACACTATGCTTATCGCTTAAAACTCTATGCTTAGTGACCATGTGAGCAGTTTGAATGGTATTCCCTTGTACGTACAACTTATTTTCAAGCTTGTTCTTCAAAGTTTTTAGATTAGAAAAATCATTCAAAAGTTTTGATTCCTTAGCATGAAATTCCTGCTTAAGCACTTTAACATTTTCTTGAAGTTCTTGTTTTTGCTTAGCAGTTTTTGAAATCTTTTCTTTTAAGGAGTTTAACTCTTGTTTTAACACTTCTTCTCTAAAATTACTTTTTCTAATAATTGTACGCATTTGGTTATCCAACTTCTGCTCAGGAGTAGTTAACTCAAACTTAGCACGTTGTTCATAAATGGCAACTCGTTCTTTATAGGCATTAAGTTCAGAGATAACAGAATCATCAGGGGCACATGTAGTGTATTCATCAAAAACATAGTCATCATTGACTGCAGAAGATGCATCACTTGGTACGACCTCACTTTCACTTTGTTTCACATAATGATCATATGGGACAACATTGATATTACCCATATTTTCAATATTTGACTCAATAGTTTCAGTTGATTGTACTTTGTCATGCATCTGTTGCACATCAGCATCATCGTATAGTTTTAGTACCTCAAAAATGATTTTGTCTTTGGATGGACCAGCTTGTGGTGATGAAGAGACTTTAGGAGAGACCATTGGAGAAATGCTAGCCATAAAAATGGTTTGTGCAGTAGGTTCATCATCAACATCAGAGTCGTATGCATCACAATCAGCTACTTGAAAGGCATTCTGATGATTATGGCCTATCTCCTGAATTGGTTGCTCATCCACATCTGCATCATATGTCTTAGCATTTCCCTCAGCCAAAAACAACAACTCCTCTTCATCCAAAGCTGCACCATTATCCTGAGCTTGCACAAGCAACATCTTATCCCAGAAGTACTCTGCATTCTGAGGGCGTTTTGGTGATGTGCAGTTCCTTGCAATGTGTCCCTCACCTCCACAGTTGTAACATTTGATTGGATTTGCTTGACCCTGGTTTCCATTCCTTCCCCTATTTTGATTTGCAGCATAACCTCTACCAGCTCCACCTCTTCCTTGTTCGTACTGCCTTTCTTGAACTGGCTGCACCATAACCTTCCCATCTCTGACAGTGGCTTGATTGTGTGGATTGGATGCAGTTCTGAGATTGTTGTTGGTGTGTAGAAGAGAGTTCATATTTTGACTAATCAGGAGAGCCAGTTGATTAATGAAGTTTCCTACTTGTGCATCAGCATCAGCTTGCTTGAACATAGGATCGGGAATGAGTTTGTGATTACCATTACCCATGGGTATAACTTGAGATGCTTTGGTGGTAATTCCAATGTTTGAGTAGAAGGCAGTCGAATCATTTGATGAGCTTGTCTCTCCCTGGTTAGTTTTGAACTGATCAAGAATCCTATTTTCAAACATAACATGTCTCTCATTCTGAAGAAGGAATGCATAGAGTTGCTCATAGTTTTTATTCTTCAACCCTTTGGTTAGCTTCACAGAGGTGACAAACTTATGCCATTCGGGATTCATGTTGTTTACAAACTTTGAGTTCAGCTGAATGTTTGGCATAGTCATTCTAATGTTCCTCATGTCATTAACAAGCTTGTGGAATCTCACGTAATACTCATAGACACTCTCTTCTGGTTTCATCTTGAAGTGCTCAAACTCATCATAGAGTTGTGATTCTCTGTCTTCCATAGTTAATTCAGAACCAGACAGAAGCATCTTGATATTATCCCACACTGCCTTGGCTTCGGTGTTGTGATTGATAAGCTTGTAGATATCTTTTGGAAGACCTTGAAGTATGATGTTAGAAGCCCTGATATCAGCATCGAATCTCTTTTTCTCCTTATCATTGAGCTCATCATATGTCTTTGGTCTGTCTATCCCATAGATCATTGTTCCATCTGCAGCTGTATCAATTAAGTCTCTTGTAGTCTCAATCAGATAAGGTCCTTCATCAATTGATTTGAGAATGTTGACCCCATTTTCCTTTCCAAGACAGTACAATCTGATTCTTTGAGCCCAAGAGTCGTAGTCAGTTCTGTCAAGCATGGGTGGACGAGTATCTGAACCAACTGCTTGAACATCCTCGGCAACAGTGGAGATCATTGTAGGTACGTTGGTAGACATGTTTAAAGATTACACGGGATTTTATAACTCTATGATTAAACCGGGAAATAGATTCTTTCACGGGATTTTACTAAATCAAGAGAAAATCGTATTACAAACAAAAGTTAACCAAGTCGCTAAGATTCCTTGAATCAAGTCGCTAAAAACCAAGTTGCTAAGACAAGTCGCTAAGTTCCAAATCGCTATGAATTTTGCAGCAAGTCGCTATGCACCAAGTCGCTAAGAGATCAAGTCGCTAAATAGCAACTCGCTACCGGTTCAAATCGCTAACACCAAGTCGCTAAGAAACTTAAGAACAAGTCGCTATCAAAATTGAAAGCAAGTCGCTACCTTACCAAGTCGCTACCCGTAGTGGAGAATCCACAAACAGTACTTTTTGTCGGCTTGTCTCTAAAGGCAAGTCGCTAGGCACCAAGTCGCTACCACAATACACTACAACTCGCTACAGACTTACAAAGTAAGTCGCTACCAAGAAAATAACACCGTGACTCAAGTCGCTAGCATGAAAAAACTCAAAAACACCACTTTTCAATCCAAAAACAACCCAACCACGATGATTCAAGCCTTCCAAATCAAAACCTAAAAACTAATGATGATCCTAAACACAAAAGTACAATCAAAATCATAACTTTAACACTAGAAATCAACCAAATGATTCAAAAACCACTAGACTTTCTCAAACTCAAAAACCACCTAAAAACCACTAGAAATCCAAAGATATGTAAGAGATGATCTAACCATGGCTCTTGATACTATTTGTAACATATTGGATTTCACATACACATCAAACCATAACCAAAGTAGGCGTACAAGATGAGTTCTAGAGAGAGAGAAAGTTAGAGGTTTAGGGAACTTTAGTGAAAGAAAGAAAAATCTTATTATGAGCTCCAACTCTCTACCTTGGGAGGTAGAGAGTATTTATAGTCATTACATAAAACGCCACCTACCGGGCTATGGATCAGGCATACAGTGGGTAAAGACCCGTCCGTCCTCCACGGTGTTACAAAACTAAATACTACTTAACATAAAATAACTACGACTATGAGCTTTCTAACGATTACATATACTTGAGGTGACCGACACTTTAACTACTAGATTTTCCAAATCCTAACAACATGGATTAATGACATGGCATTGTGTTAGGAACTGGAAATTCCATTGTGAAGTGTCGGTCACCTCAAAGATAATCGAGCATAAGTTAGCTCGTAGACATATCGTTTGTTACGTTATTTGTTAGTTTATTAGTTAGTTATTAGCGTAGTTTAGTTTAGTGCAACACCGCGGAGGAAGGACGGGTCTTTACCCACTGTATGCCTGATCCACAGTCCGACAGGAGGACGTATTAGTTTGTAACTATTAATACCCTTCCCTCTAAGGGAAAGGTGGTGCTTCTCATTAATCTAACCTTACATTTGTATTGTTTATCTCTCTAGAAAACACCCTCTCCTCCCTTCATCTCTCTAAATGGCTTTCTTGTATAATCACAATCCTAGACCACCTGAATCATCTAAAAAACATAAATATACGATCCTACAATTGGTATCAGAGCCTAGGTTGTGTTGTTTTTGATCATTCGTATGGTTTTTAAAGTGGTTCATATATGCGGTTTGTGTTGTCTTGTATGCGGTTTGTTATGGTGTTTGATGTTTGGATGCGATTTGTTGTGACTTGAGTCGTATGGTTTTTGGGTGACTTTGAGGTTGTTTGCCACTGTTTGATGTTGGTTGTTATTGGTTTTGATGTGGTACTGAATCTGGTTTTATGTTGGTACTGGTCTGAATCTGGTTTTATGTTGCTACTGGTCTGTTCAATGCGATTTGATGTTGGTCTATTCTTATGTACGATTTGTCCTTTTTTGTGTCCAGATTCAATGTTCTAAATGCAGTTTGTGTCAAATTGCTTTTGAGCGGTTTGTCAAAATACAGTCCAGATTCAATGTTCACTATGCGGTTTGTGTCAAATTGCTTTTGAGCGATTTGTCAAAGTTTTGTCCAGATTCATTGAACCTCTTGCGATTTGTCACTTACTGAAGCGATTTGTGTTATCTAAACCTGATGCGGTTTGTGTTATTCATGAGTTTTGACTCTTGGATGCGGTTTGTCTAAACTGGAAAATGAGATAGGCGACTTGTTGACTCATTGACCAATGAATCAAATACCAATAAGACTCAAACAACTTCTGGTATCATAAACCATCATCAGTCAATTAATTTTTGAATAAGGAATACAAATTAAACCGAGGCTCTAATAATATGATCTAAACAAGTATGATTCTCATGGGTCTCTATATCTACATCACAAGATCTCAGATTAGCTCGTGTTTTAAAAAGCATACCATCAAGACCTTGAGGGTCATTTCACACGAGCTTATCATCATTGCTCCCATTCTGAACTCTATTCGAACACAAAAATAAGATAATAACATGATTATTTGTTTTCTTTATGGTTCGGTTTGTATCTCAGTCTATCAAAGTGAAGGATCTCAGTATTGATTTCTCATAAACATCAATGATTCATCATGACTTGAAAAGTCAAGCCATACGAGAAATAACAAAATCATTACAGATCCATGGTTTATTAACGTATTAAAAACGAGAAGAAGCAATGACTCAAACAAGACTCAATTAAGTGTTCAAGAAAATCTCAAATTTGGATCAACTTTGCTACTAATCTTAAAAGATTTTTGTTGTTGATTCCTTTTCATCATTGATCTATAAGAAGTATTTCTTCTTTAATTATCCGAATTTACAAGATGAAATATAACAAGATTGTTATTTTCTATCTTTAATTCGTTCATTAACCACAACCTACACAGAAAATTCAACATAAATCTACCTGAGACAATCGTTAATTATCATGATGCCTTCTTTCGGAGCTCACAGAAAAGATGAAATTGTATCTATTGAAAATGGTTTATAAAGAAAGAAATAAAAGGTCATGTGGTTATGAATTGGTGATTGTATCATTCAATTTTGATGATGAAATTGAGATGTATGTAGAATCAGCTTTAAGATTGAGTTTTTGGGTGAGAGAATAATTAGGATGGGGGTGAACGGCTTAGTATCTAGGGTTACAAATAATTAGGGATTTGTGTGATAGAGGTGGTGTTATATATCCGGGTCCTTAGGGTTTGAGTTATTTTGATCTGGTTATTCTCTTGGGCCTCCCTTAATGGATCTTATGTGTTTCGATGGGCCTTGAACCGAATTTGAAGAAAGAGTGTCCAAATCTTAGATTGGAACGTGGGCCTTTGTGCCACTCTTTGAAATGTGTATATCCGAGTGTTGGATTCTTTATTTTAAAGTGATGACTATTAAATCTTTCACATTTTCTAATGAAGATGGGGTCGTTTAAAAGGATCCGAATTATTTCTGGTGGGCCGGATATTTGCCGTCAATTGGTGGATCGGATAATTTGTGTTTGGGCTTGACGAATGTGGGATATATCTAGGCTAGGCTCTTGGACTATCCGTAAGTTAGGACATGTGATTGAACTTGACTCTTGCAGTTTGCTATGAGTTTAATGTTGTTTTAAGAATATGTCCTATGAATTTTCATGAGATTGATGGATTTAGTGTTGTCTTGTGATTTGAGCCTACGATTAAAGATGAATCGGGTATCATATCATTTAAATTGGGTATACTGTTTGAATCGGGTCAAGTTAAAACTGATTATTTGGGTCGGTTGATGATCATGAGATGTGGATGATGTGTTTACCAAAGGGCTTAATGGTTGAGATGAGATCAGCAATTCCCATAGAATATTCGATGCCACTGAATGCTAATGATACTTCACAGTCTAAGCAAAATCTTTCAATAATCTTCAGCGTCAATCATGACTTTTCAAGATGTTTTCTTATGACAAGAACTTTTCGTGCAGATGATTGTACAAGTTAATGATGCTTACGAAAGTTCGAAACCATCATGGGGGAGAAACGTGTACTTTGGGTTACGGACAACCTCCAGGGGGAAGTAGTGTATACTACTTGACTCAGTATGGTTTGTGAAGTTGTCTACATATGGGTAAAGAATTGTTGATGATATTGTTGATGATGGAGAATGAATCGTTAATGAACCGCTGCATGTTCCCCTAAAACAGATATTCACCAAAACCAAAGTTGTTATAAAACATTCAAGCTCATATTGTTTACGGCTTAGTCTTGATTTTGTAAAATCCCGCGAAAGAATCTATTTCTCGGTTTAAATCATAGACTTTTAAAATCCCGTAATAATGGAAACATCCTGGTAAAAGTAAAGTGCATTTCCGGATCTATCTTACGGTTTATTCTTGGTTTTGTAAAATCTCGCGAAAGAAACCATTTCTCGATTTAAACCATAGAATTGTAAAATCCCGTAAGGATGGAACCATCCTAGCGAAAGGAAAGTGTATTTCAAGATCTTATTTGATGTTGGTGCTACAGTTTCTGTGTCGACGAAGGGATAAAAGGGTGTACTTCATGAATTGGGTGTTTGTTTGGATTTTCTTCATGGCAGTTTGGTTATTACATGGTTTTACGGGGTTATGTGCTTTTAACCATGGTCGGGATGAAAACCATTATCAGAGTTCACTTAAAACATAAAAGGAGGCTAGATTTGAGCTTTTTACCAGAAGATGTGACAACGGGGTTAATTCACTATTATTTATTTGAGGTTGAAGTGAAATATCACGGGCGAGTGTACTTAGTATCTGAAGGTATCAGGGATGGTTGGATGAAGATTCTTCAAGATCCTTGTTCGAGATTATTATAAAAAACAAAGACTTGGAAATCTAGTTATTATTGGGTGATTTTTTCCTTTTCTTTTACCACTTGGGGGAATTGGGCTCTTACCACCACAAAATAACTATCACTTTAAGGAGTTACGTTGTAGTGCTCAGTGTCACATTCACTTGTGGATTTTCAAGAAGTGATGTACGTCTTATACTTGATGGTTGGTTGGATGAAGAGTATAGAGTACTTAGAGATTCAATGGAGGATGAACTCTCGGCACCGCTCTTTGTTACATATGTGCAAGTTTAAGTCACGAGTTCGGGTTAGTTTACTTCAGGGTCAAATTCCTCATATTGGGTTTTCTCCATCAGCTGTCACTACAAAGAGCCTACTGAATGATAATGGGGTTGATTACAAGTTTGCCAAGAGTAGATGAAAAGAGAGAGATTATGACTTTTGAACACAACAGTTCAAGCCTCGTACTCTAAAGAAAAGAAATGTGTACGTTTCAGTGCGCATTATCTTCGAAAGAAGAGAAATCTTCTTATGACGTTTGAACATGTTAGGAATTGGAAATTCTATTGTAAAGCATCAGTCACCCCAAGTATAATCTAGCTTAAGTTAGCTCGTAGACATATCGTTTATTATGTGTGTTGATTAGCTTAGATTTAGTATAGAGCAACACCGTGGAGGAAGGACGGGTCTTTACCCACTGTATACCTGATCCACAGGCCGTCAGGAGGTCGTTTAGTTTGTAACCTATAAATTTCCTCTACCTTGCAAGGTAGAGGGTTGGATGTTCATTTGGAATCTAACCTTCCAAGAGTTTCTCTTTCTAGAATATCCCACTTTCTCTCTCTAAACCATCTATATTATACGCCTACTTTTGTTTATGGTTTGATGTGATTGTGAAATCCAATATGTTACAAATGGTATCAAGAGCCTTGGTTAGATCATCTCTTACATATCTTTGGATTTCTAGTGGTTTTTAGATGGTTTTTGAGGTTGAGAAAGTTTAGTGGTTTTTGCATCATTTGGTTCATCTCTAGTGTTAAAGTTTGAATTTTGGGTGTACTTTTGTGTTTAGGATCATTGTATGTGCTTGGGTTTTGTTTTGGTAATCTTGAATCACTGTGGTTGAGCTTGTTTTGGATTGAAAAGTGTGTTTTTAAAGTTTTTCTTGCTAGCGACTTGAGCCACGGAGTGTTATTCTTGTTAGCGACTTGCTTTGTAAGTTGGTAGCGAGTTGTAGTTGAAGTTGTTAGCGATTTGGTCATAGCGACTTGCCTTTTGAGACAAGCCGACAAACAGTACACTAAGTGGATTCTCCACTACGGGTAGCGACTTGGTATGGTAACGACTTTCGTTCAATTTTGATAGCGACTTGTCCTTTAAGTTTCTTAGCGACTTGGTGTTAGCGATTTGGACTTTAGAAAGTTGCTATTTAGCGACTTGACGTCTTAGCGATTTAATGCATAGCGACTTGCTGTCAAAATTGGTAGCGATTTAGAACGTAGCGACTTGTCTTCTAATTACTTAGCGACTTGGTTACAGGATTCCTAGCTACTTGGTTAACTTTTGTGTGTAATACGGTTTTCTTTTGATTTAGTAAAATCCCGTGAAAGAATCTATTTCCCGGTTTAATCATAGAGTTATAAAATCCCGTGTAATCTGTCACCATGTCTACCAACATGCCTACAATCATCTCTTCTGTAGCTGAGGACGTTCATGCAGCAGATACTTGTCCACCCAAAATGTCTTACATCACTGACCCTTTTATCTCCAAAGTGCTTGAACTCTATGATACCTCACAGAACAATGAAACTGGTTGCAATTCTGAATGTCATACCTTGATTGATTCAACAACTTATGATCATAACTCTTCACCTTCTGAGTCAAACTTCAATGAATCACACCTGTCAATGACCCATGATGCAAATCATTCGGAATACAACATTAAGCCATTTCAATTACTTCATCAGCACTTCACACAACTGTTATCCACTCCTATGGGTCGAACATGCGGTGCTCTCTTCCGCCAAGACTTACCTACGATGAAAAGGGCTGTGTTGCAGAACTTAGAACAATTGAAGCTTCAAATTACCAATGAGAAGGTATCAATTGATGATTCTAATGCTTCACTTCAAGTTATCTACAACCAATTTCAGCCATTTATTAAAGGGGAATACTCTGCTGATTTTGATCAACAAGTGACTGGAATTTCATTCAAGAAACACACTGGAATGGAAATTCATGAGTTCATCAACACATATATCCAACTTATGAATAGTGTGAAAGTGTACATTAAGGATGCTGCTCAAAGGGATGATTATTTGAATGATTTGAATGAGTGTCATGGAAAATTAAAGGAAAGCGGTGATATTTTGGGTAATGGATCAGTTGAAAGAACGGATGATGCTGATGCTGACTGCGAAATTTTAGAAACTAAAATTAATGATGAAATTGACTGTACTGAACCCAAAGGCTCAGAGTCCGAAAAGCATGAAACTACTTGCATCTCAGTAAGTCATGTTGTTCATGAGGTGAATACAGATGTCATACATACATATGAACACGTGTCATGCATTAAGGTACCCTTAACTGAACCTATCTTTGAAAATGATATTGATAAATGTGTCTTGGTTGAGTCTGAATCTAAAATCTTTGAAACAAATAGCATGGTTGAAAAAGGGGTTTATGATGAACTTTCAAACAAATACTCAATTCTTGAAAAACATTGTATTTCCCTGGAAATTGCAATACAACAAAAGGAAGAAAGTTTTCGTGCTATAAACTCTTGCATTAATCCGGAATTCCCAGAATTTCGAGAATTTTTTTCAATTAATCAATTAAAACCCCAGGACAAAGATTCAACAATATGCAATCTGAAATCTCAACTCTCAAATCTGCATAAGAAATGCAATTTTGGAATGAGCAATCCTAATCATGAGGTGAGTAGTGAACTTAAGTCTAGGAATGATGAATTGGCTCTGTGTGTATCCAACTTATTAAGAGAAAATGAGTCCTTAAGAAAGAACTTATTAGAAAATGATTCCAAGTTGATTGATCAAACTAATTCCTTTTTGGCTGACATTGATGCCCTCAAAGCCCAAATTCAGGATAAGAGCTTCAATATTGTTGCCTTAAAAAATGAGCTTAGGAAATCCATTGGAAATAGGGTAAACACTAAGTCTGCTAAACCATCAACCTTGGGAAATTCAAGTGTTCAGAACAAATCAAAACATACCATAGTTAGGCAGCCCAATGCTTTTAGATCTGAAAGATTTAAACCATCAAAATCTAGGCTTGCCTCCCTAGTTGATGCGAATACTGTTTTGACAAAACCAGTCACTTCACTACTTAGTTCCGATATGATAAATCACAAACCCCAGGTTAATGTCCAAAATTCAAAGATCAGGAATAATAGGAGTTTGTCTAATTCTCACAAGAAGCATCAAGTGGCTGATCAATCTCGTAAGAAACATATTAATTACAGAAGGACCAATAGTCAAAACAAGGAAGTGCACACATACAAATCTACTAGCAGCTACCTCAAATGGATTCCCACTGGCAGATTATTTAGGTTTACAGGATCCAAACGAACTTACATACCTAGATCTTGCCTTAAATGGATGCCCACAGGAAAACTCTTTATGAATAGTGAATCTAAAGGAATCTCTACTAATGATACGCCTAGATCAAACTGTGAAACATCCAATAGTGAGATTTCTCATGTCACTAACTCTTCCATTTGCATTTCTACATGTGCTTCTAGTACAATGTGTGCTCAGTCTTTTTCAGGTACAATGCTCAGTTCAATCAGGAACCTCATGACTTGGTTTCCATCAGAAATGAATATTGCTCACTCAGGAGCTATAGCATGCCAGAATTGATGTACCTTGTACTTTGACTCCTATTCGACTTGAATCAGGACTTGCTCTTATAAATCTGTGTACAAAAAAAAATTTACAAATTTTTTTTTCTACATATCTTTCTTTCAAATCATTTTTCAAAATTCTTTACAATTCATTTCCCACTATCTAATAAAAGATATATCTCTTTTCATCGATAACATCTACGGCTCTAGAAATGTCATTCAACAATGACACGGGATCATAGATGAAGTTCGAACAAATGATATACTCTTGTTTTTATCACAAGTGGGTGTAATTCAATCAATGGTCATTGGTGACATTGATTGAGGGGGAGAATTTTACAAGCTATCTCGTTTATATCTGCACAATTGTTAGTTATGAAGGGTGCTCATATGCAGGTCTTTGTCCTGTCTTGTTCTCCAATGTGTTAGGTTGCTTATACTATTATGTCATCTCTATTATGATATGTGTGCTATGTGCCAGTTTGCAATCTGATAAGTTCATGGACTGAAAATATCATGTTTACATAAGATGATATGTTAGTGACTTGCTATGTAAACCCCTAGCAACTTGATTGTTTATTTTCTAGCAACTTATTTATCAAGTCTCAAAAATACAAGGACTGAAAGTGTCATGTTGGTATTCTTGTAAAAAATTCCTTCCTCATACCCTAGCGACTTACCTCTCTCTATTCTCTATTTCAAAAACTCTTAGACTACTTGTGTTTTTCTTTTCTCTCTCTCATTTACATCTCAAGCTAGCGACTTAGAAGTGGTATGTTTTGCATCGTACACTCTCTGCTCTCAATTATATGTCGTAGATACTAGACTAACACAGCTTTTTACACAGATCCCACCGTGCATATGATCCGTATCACTTGATTCTCACGTAGGTTTGCTAATGAATATGCTCTAATGGAATCATTTTTCATGTGTATGATGGATGTTTAGGAGTTATTGGAATGTATTAATGGTTATTGCGTTGCGTCATTAGGGTTTCGCTGAAAGTGTTGAGTTTGATGTTATTTGTCGATTGCAAGTGTGTTTGATGATTACTTGTAACAGATCTATATAGCTTGTTAAGTGTGCTCATGTAATGGTGTTGAATGATTGTCTGGTTGGTGCTGTTTGTCAGTTGCGTAGAATATGTTCTTGATGGCGACATAGAGGTGTTCTTCGTAGCGAGTTTGTTTGAGTGTTCTAGGTAGCGATTTACCAATATTCTTGGTGGCGATTTAGTTTGCTTATTCTTACTTAGCGACTTACCTATGTAACTCGTAGCGACTTATCATTATTAAAAGTTGGTAGCGACTTGTACTTACAAGTCTGCAAGATGTTACTCTTATAGCGACTTGGTTCTATCAATTTTGATAGCGACTTATTTTGCATAAGTTTAGCGACTTGCTGGCTAATTGTTCTAGTGGCGACTTGGTATGTTGAATTATTTCAAGGCAACTTGCTATTGCAATTTCATGATTAGCGACTTAATTCAGGTTTACCTGTAGCGACTTGCTTTAACAACATACTCTTAGCAACGTGCTATAACATCTTTGTTTGAGCAAATTTGTACCTGGTTCCTCTTGTAGTAACTTCGTATGACAACTTGTCTCAAATAACCTGCTATATCATCCACATAATAGTATCTTGTCTCATGAAATTGTTAATAGCAACTGTGCATTTAAATAATTTGATACTAAAACAACTTGTCTCTCGTAAACTATGCCAAATGGAACCTGTACCTAGAAAAAACCCTTTAATGCCACTCAATCTTTTTATGGGGTCTCTATCTAACCTACTAACTTATTGTGTTTGTGACATAAGGGTGTATTCAATGTTGCTTAACTAACCATTTATAATCTAACATGCTCTCAATCATCGTTGTTGTTTGTGTGTATCGTTAGATCTTCAATGGAAAACACAACCTCAGCTGATAACATTGCATCTTTTGCTCCACCCAAAGTGCTTACATGCAACGAAATCTTTCCTAAAGATAAATGGGTAGAGATAGGAAAAAGTAACTGTTATATGGACATGCAAAAGCTGCAACAAAATCCAATCCTCAAAGTGTCAATTGATATCCTCAAAAACACTAACTTCTTCAGCGCCCTAACCAAGCAATGCACAATTCCCACCATCTACATACAACAATTCTGGAACACCATTGAATATGACAATATCACAACTCATTACACTTGCAACCTGGATGATAAGGAATTTGTGATCAACTCGGACATTCTCAGCAAGGCTCTTGGAATCACACCCTGTAACCCCACCATACGAACTGAACCTCCACCTAGTGCGGAAGAGCTTATAGTCTTTCTGATTGGTTTAGGTTATCAAGTCAGCATATTAAGGGCTTCTGACATCATCACAGGACACATGTACCAACCTTGGAGAGCAATGACTACAGTTCTCAATTTATGCTTGTCAGGCAAAACATCTGGGTTTGATAAAGTAAGGATTCCCATCTTGCAAATTTTATGGGGTATAGTCAATGAGGTGAATGATAATGTAACGGAACGCATTTGGGAAGAATTCTCATTGTCAATGAACACATTTATCTCTGATAGAACGAACTTTCAGAATAAAGCTCAGGGTAGAAAGAAAGTTAACAAACTTGTGATCCCTAGTATCATATTCTCAAAACTTGTCATCCAGTACTTGCAACAAACTCACAACTTCAATCCTAGGAGTGAATCAGTATTACATAATGCAAAGGATGAATTTGTTCTAGGTAATCTGAGATATGTTGCTAAAGGTATGGATAAGGAGATCTATGGTCTGGCAATTCCTGATAGTCTTCTCACTGACGATATTAAGAAGACGGATCACTTTAAACTATACAAGAAAAGGGCTTCCAGATCCGGTGTTAATGATGATGTCTCTCCCACTCCACCACAATCCAAGTCAACTAAGTCTGTTTCTGGCTCTAAGACTTCAAAGACTTCATATGCTGCTCTCCCTAAAAAGATACTTGAAAGGTCACAAACTACGGACACCACAACCCAGAAGCAGAAAAGAAAGAAGAAGGAAGTGGGAAAGGGAAATGTTGAGGAAATAGAGGTTTCAAGGGGTAAGACTAGTTTGATTGATGAAGATGATGCTGCTCTGCAACTAGGGATCAAGCAAAGCCTAGAAAGTCAGAATGTGAGAGCACCTGTTGGAGGAGTAGTGCTAAGAGAACCTGAGCAAGTGTCTCGCCAAACAACACCAATCACACAAGACAAAAGGAAAGGGATTGTTGGTGTAGAACAAGCTGCTCACATGCTTCTGACCTTCTCATCTTCACCATCAAGAACTACCAATCAGTTTAAGCTAAAGAAAAGAATTGTTGAATCATCTTCAGCTCAAGAACATTCTAGACTGGAAAAGGAGGTATCTGAAGCACAAGAAGAAACTCATGCATCGAGTGATACCCAGTCTGAGCAAAATGTTGAGGAAGAGTTGCAACATATCTCACAGGAGAACCTTGAGTCAAGATCTGATGAATCCAGGCACTTGGAAGAACCAAATCTGTCTAATGACTCTCTACCCTCTTTGAAGAATCTTGATACAGACATCTCCTTTGGTGATCAGTTCATAAACGACAAACCCTCAGACACTGAGACTCTGAAGCAAGATAAGGAGAAAGATGAAGTAGAATCCATGTTCACCGTCAACATACAGCAAGACACTTCTACAATCCCGCGTATGTCAGCTCCTACTCTTAAAACCGCACTTCCACCACCCAAACATGTTCAATCAACCGCACTTCCACCACCTAATCCTACTAATGTTCAAACAGTTGAACCAGTGATTACAGTCTCTGATACTGTCGCTGTAACACCCCAACCCGATAAGGGTAGAAGTATTATAAAATGGTGTCATATCAAAGCATACATAATGAGCACAATAAAGCAGCGGAAGTCTTAAATACATAACCAAAGGAAAATCCAGCCAACACGGCTTAAACGTTACATAAGTTCATCGAAAGTAAAAGGAATAATTCCAAGACATAATTAAGCATAATCCGAGTCTAAAAAATGTCAACATAATCAAGCAGAAACTAAGATGACTAGAGCCATAAATCCGCATAACCGCTCATCACTCAAACCCATAGCTAATATCCCAGCTTCTAGCTTAATTACCTGCCGCATGGAAAGAAAACTCGGCTGAGCTTAAAAAGCCCAGTGAACAGATATATATAACAAAACGAATAATCGAAGGATAAGTAATGAGGATAACATAATCATAAGGTGCAATGGGAAATATCATAAGGCATAACAAAGGATAACGACAAGAAAGATAAACGGAAGGTCAGTCATCTACCACGAGCCCATATCATATCATACACATATCATATCATAACAGTTGTATCCGGAGGGGTGACCTCGGAATACCATATATAGTAGGAGGGGAGACCTCAAGTAACAGTGGAGTGATCAGCTCCCGGAATGTGAAGACGCGTATTGCACACGACATCATTCACCATATAAATCATATCATATCATATTAAATCCACTAATAACATATCATATCTAGGATGCATCCATACGCCCCCCGGAAACATAGTGGCCAAATCATATACATATATTGAGCTCATAATCATATCATAATGGGGACAGTGTGTAACATCACTCGTACACACTGGAGTCATGCCATTGGTGCATCAATGACACGGTCATGTTACCTTCATGAATAGGAACACATATTTGGCTCGGGTATCAAACTGACGGGTCAAAGCATAATCATATCATATCATAAGGGTTCATATCAAAGTTCATATCAAAGGTTCATATCGAAGTTTCATATCAAAGGTTCATATCGAAGTTTCATATCAAAGGGAGCATAGCAAAGTCATAGGGAAGCCCTAATAGGGAGGCTTAGAGTAAAGCATAACAGTTCAAGCTAATATCGAAAGATGTATACGAATCATGAGAAACCTTAACAGGTAAGGTCAGAATATCTGTACCTTATTCTGAGCAAAAATCACAATGAAAGTAAAATCAAGAAAGCAGATCAATCCCATCGCCCGGAACCTATATGAATTAGATAACGTTCTATAAGAATCAGATCACTCGTTTAAGACGACTTTCCATTTTTAGCAGGTTTCCACTTTTAGTACTTTCTATTTTAAGTAACTTTCTATTTTAGGCAGGTTTCTATTTTTAGTACTTCCCAGAAATAGAAGGTTTCCATAATTAGTAACTTTAGTCATTAATTAAAGTCGAATAATGAAAATGAGTATTATTATAGTTTAAGGATCATTTACGACAAGTTACAAAAGTTTAGGGTTTAAAGTGTAAATGTTACAAATCATAGGATCAAGTTACATGTCTATTTCATGTGTTTCATTCATGATTTCATGTTCCATTTACGCATTTTAATGACCAACAGAAAAGCATGTCGAGGGTTTTACAAAACATATTCAAAAGGACCAGATTCCTACACATAATCAACATATATATAAGGTTTTAAGTCATGAATTCTATGTGATTAATAATAGGTTAGTGTTAGTTTATGTTTAATATTAAACATTACATGTTTTAGGCTCAAATGCATGCGCAAGGTGTGGAGAGTCACATGACCAGAATTCATAAAATAAGGGAGATGACGTGACCATAAATCAATGCCTTACGTACCTTTTTTATTCATGTTGATAGCCCTTAAGACCCACGACCAGATTTATGTTCGTATTGACAAGTATAAACACGATGAAATACATGATTTTATGTAGCATACCCATAGGTTTTAATAGCTTGATATTTACTCATTATGTTACATGTTTTATGGTCAAAAATGGCGAATGGAGGCTGCTCTAAACCCACGACCAGATTCAGTTTCAAAACAGAAAATAAGGGTACATTAAATCGACAATATGAAGGTGTGATTTATGATTTTATGTAGCTATGATACTAGGTTTGTGTTGATCATTTATGTAACGCGTGAGAGTGAATAAACCGTGCGTATGGCAGGCCTAGTCCACGCTCAAAGTCAGAGACGAAAGGAAGAGGATGAGGCCATGAAGATTACCTTGTAGTCACGATATAAATGAGGAGGAACAAGGGTCGAATGGAGCAAAATAGTCACTTCCTTGGTGCTTCACATCCCACGATAGCAACCCCAAAAGAAAGCCATAACAACCAAATCAATACATAGGAAGACCATGAATATCACGCATAAAACAAAAGGTCTTGAAGCCTTACCTTGGCTGTGTTGGGCGTCGACAGAAAAGAAAAAGAAAGGTGAAGGAGAAGGAGAAAATGCCGTATGTTTGTTTTGGAGAGCTAGGGTTTTTTGCTTTATGTGATATATGCTTTAAATTAGAAGATATGGTAGGTCTTTGAATATAGGCGTGTGATTGCCCAAAATTTTAGGGTTTGAGGGCCTTGATTGATTCAAATGGCCGGCCAACAAGGGGAAAAAGAAAGACCAAGTGAATGTTTTCCATATTTATCATATTGTGATGTATTTAGACCCTTTTCTTGTCATAGTGAATTTGATACAAGATGTAACGTTATTTGGTACTATAGAAGTCATTTTATTTTCGTAACATTTACTTGAAGACATATGTGAAATATTTTTATTAACATCTTGCGCAAATCATTTATAAGATAATTGGTTAAACGTATTTAATGAAGTTGACGTGTTTTACGAGTTTTCATAATTTTTATGTTTGAGGGCAAAAAGGTCTTTTAACACGTTTGAGATTTTAGGGTTTTACAACTCTTCCCCTCGAAAAGAAATTTTTCGTCCTCGAAAATTGAAAGGAAACGAAGCAACAACAGAGACGTACCAGATTATGAAAAGAAATGTGGATAACTAGTTCGCATCGATTCCTCGGTCTCCCAGGTAGCTTCACGCTCTGGGTGATTCTTCCAAAGAATTTTAACAAACGGAATTACTTTGTTTCTCATGACTCGATCTCGTCGATCTAAGATAGCTTCGGGTTCTTCCGGTAAGGACATATCTGGCTGAATCTGATCCAAAGGATAGGAAACCACGTGTAACGGATGATAGTTGTATCCCCGCAGCAGAGATACATGGAACACATCATCAACATGAGATAACTGAGGAGGTAGAGCTAGACGGTAGGAAACCTCCCCAACACGATCCAGAATCTCGAAAGGTCCGATGAATCGAGGACTGAGCTTGCCCTTGATTCCAAAACGCTTAACACCACGGAACGGTGAAACTTTCAAAAAAACACGATCATCAACACGAAACTCCAAGTCGCGCCTATCCTTATCAGCATAACTCTTTTGCCGTGAACGAGCCTCCTTCAATCTTTCCCTAGCAATCGCCACCTTCTCATTAGTAATCTCGATGATTTCTGGACCTTCAATCAAACGTTCACCTACCTCATCCCAGCAAATAGGTGCTCTACATTTCCTCCCATATAACAACTCATACGGTGCTCCCTTGATGCTAGCGTGCCAACTATTGTTGTAGGCAAACTCCACCAAGCACAGATACTCATCCCAGTTCCCAGTCCATTCCAATGCACAAGCCCTCAACATGTCCTCAAGAGTCTGAATGGTCCTCTCCGTCTGACCATCAGTTTGAGGGTGAAAGGCGGTACTGAATTTAAGACGCGTACCCCAAGCTTTTTGCAGACTCTTCCAAAACTATGACGTGAAGCGCGGATCTCTATCAGAAATAATAGCAGTAGGAGTACCACGCAATCTAACAATCTCTTGCTGAAAAATCTCCGCCAATCTACTAATACGATAATCTTTCTGGATAGGTAAGAAATGAGCGGATTTGGTTAGTCGATCAACAACCACCCAAATCGCATTATGTCTTTTTCGAGTAGGAGGCAAACCCGTGACAAAATCCATGGAGATTTCTTCCCACTTCCATGAAGGAATATCTAACGGCTGCAACAAACCACTAGCCCTCTGATGCTCAATCTTAACCTGCTGACAGGTCATACACTTAGCCACAAACGAAGCCACGTCTTGTTTCATACCATTCCACCAGAAATGCTGCTTAAGATCCCGATAAATCTTGGTAGAACCAGGATGGATAGTGAAAGGGGAACTATGAGCCTCATACAAAACAGCTTCACGCAAAGCAGGATCATTAGGAACACAAAGTCGACCCTCATACCATACGACGCCGAAACCATCAATATTGAACTCAGTCTGCTTACCCGCCTCGATATTCTGAACCACAGACCAAAGCTCACCATCATCCTTCTGAGCTTCCTTAATCTGTAACATAAGGTTGGACTCTACCTTCAAGCTAGCCCAATAACCATCATAACCCCGGAAACAAAATTCCACATCCATAAGCTTAAGATCGTGAAGAACCTTGGGTTCAATCTCCAAACTAGCAATCATACTCGACTTTCGGCTCAGCGCATCAGCAACTACATTAGCCTTACCCGGATGATACTGGATGTTCGTGTCATAATCCTTAAGAAGCTCTAACCACCTCCGTTGCCTCATATTGAGCTCCTTTTGTGTGAATATATACTTTAAACTTTTGTGGTCAGTAAAGATATCACACGATTCACCATACAAGTAATGCCTCCAAATCTTTAAGGCAAAAACCACCGCAGCCAACTCCAAATCATGTGTGGGATAATATTCTTCATATGATTTCAATTGCCTTGAAGCATAGGCAATCACCTTACCATGTTGCATCAATACACAACCCAAACCTTTCTTCGATGCGTCGCTGTAAATCTGAAAACCTCTGGAACCCGATGGAAGTGTCAAAATAGGCGCAGTAACCAATCTCCGTTTCAACTCCTCAAAACTCTGTTCACGCTCATCCGTCCACTCAAACTTTTCTCCTTTCCTCATCAATTGCGTCAAAGGTAACGCCAATCGAGAGAAACCCTCAACAAAACGACGGTAATAACCAGCAAGCCCCAGAAAACTTCTAATCTCCGTCACAGTAGTAGGTCTCGGCCATTTTGTGATAGCCTCAACCTTAGATGTGTCCATCTTGATACCATCAGCAGACACAACGTGACCAAGGAAAGCAACTTGGCTCAGCCAGAATTCACACTTAGAAAATTTTGCATATAACTTCTGCTGTCGAAGAGTCTCCAATACAATACGAAGGTGCTGCTCATGCTCAGCCTCACTCTTAGAATACACGAGGATGTCATCGATGAAGACGATTAAAAATTTATCGAGGTACTCGTGGAAAACACGATTCATAAGATCCATGAAAACTGCAGGCGCATTAGTCAAACCAAAAGGCATAACCAGGAACTCATAATGACCATAACGAGTACGGAACGCGGTCTTAGGAACATCTTGCTCCTTCACACGTAATTGATGATAACCAGACCTCAGATCAATCTTAGAGAAAAATTTTGCACCTTGCAACTGATCAAATAAGTCGTCGATGCGCGGAAGAGGATAAAGGTTACGGATAGTGATACGGTTCAGCTCGCAGTAATCAATACACAACCTCATACTCCCATCCTTCTTCTTAACAAATAACACCGGTGCGCCCCAAGGTGAAACACTAGGCCTAATGAAGCCGTTCTCCAACAGTTCTTGCAATTGTTCCTTCAATTCCTTCAATTCGATCGGTGCCATACGGTAAGGAGCTTTAGATATAGGTTCGGCACCAGGAATCAAATCGATGCCAAATTCAACTTCCCTAGCCGGAGGAATGCCAGGAAGTTCATCGGGAAAAACATCAGAAAATTCACGTACAACAGAAAGACTTTCGATGGTCGGAACTTCAAGAGAAGTATCCTTAATGGATGCCAGAAAACCAAGGCAACCATGAGAAATGAGAGTGCGGGCTTTCATAGCCGAGATGATCTTAGCTGACTTGAGCGGTTGAGCACCATGATAAACGAAATCAGGTTGGTGAATATTACCAAAGATAACATTTCGAGCATAACAGTCAATAGTAGCCCTATGCAAGGCCAACCAATCCATACCCAGAATAATATCGAAATCAAACATATCCAAAGGAAGAAGATTAGCAGAACGAATACCATCATCGAAACATAGGGGACAATCCAAGTATTCACGGTCAATAAGCACCTGGGTTTTCATAGGGGTGGAAATAGAGATTCGGTCTAACAAAGGTGTGGGTGTCATATTTAATTTCCTTACTATCGAAGTAGATATCATAGAATGCGTAGCAACGGTATCAAATAAAGTAAAGGCAGTAATATCACCAATATAAAGAATGCCGGTAATGGTACCTGAAGAGTTCGCCGCTTGATCCCGGGTAACAGAATACACACGGCCCTTGGTCGGAGCTGGTTTGGCTGTGTTTCCTGGTGCAATCAGCTTTCCTTGAGGGCAGTCCTTAACCCTATGAGCAGTAGACCCGCATGCATAGCAACCACCTGTGGCCTTGAAGCAAACGCCCGGGTGAGGCTTTCCACAAGTGTTGCAGAGTGGAGGAGGAGGCAAAATCTCAGCGGGCCTCCTATGATATGAAGAACCAGAAGAACGGTCATGCTGACCACCACGATAAGATTGATCCCGAACCTGACGCTGACCCCCGCCATCACGACCCTGACGGTCGTTTCCTGATCTGTCATACCTCTGTGAACCCTGTGCCCGAGTGTCCTGACGTCCACGGTCGTGTCGACCCCTAAACTCTTGAGTATGGTCCTGTCGACCCCGAGGATAAATACGATCACCGTCCCTGTTCCTCTTGTTGAAGCCCGGATCCTCATGTAACAACTCAATGTTGCGGGCAGCATCCGCAACTGCAGCTACCTCAGTGTACTCGTTATTAATCACCCTGTCCAACAACCATTTCTTCAACCCCCATTTAAACTTCCGAGCCTGACGACGTGCATCTCCAGCAATATCACCTACGAACCCAGCCAACCTCATAAACCGTTGCAGGTATTCATGGGAACTTTCCCTATCCAGCTGACGTATGGCGTTGTACTCTCTTTCATATCGATGCTGTTCTGATTCAGGAAAATACTGTTTGTAGAAGATATCCCTAAAAGTATTCCAAGCACAAGTATCTAGAAAGTTCTCTTCCTTGGACAAGAGATAGGCCTTCCACCAGTTGAGGGCATCACCCTCGAGTTTGAAGGTTGCCAGTTTGGTTTTCACCTCGTCACCACAACCCAGCACATTGAATAGCTTCTCCATGTGCGTGATCCAGTCCTCTGCCTCATTAGGTGAAGCTGCCGAGCGAAAAGGGATTGGCTTAAGTTTGTTGAAGCGTTCGATCCAAACATGAATGGGTGTAGGTGGGTTGGCACCCCTACCATCATTTACGCCGGAGGAGCTAGCGCCATTTCGGACGTTATTAGTGATGGTAGCAACGATCTCGGGCATAGCAGTAGCCAGAGCGCGTGCAATCAAAGCTTTGAAGTTAGGATGACCATCCCCGTTATCGTCACTGTTCCTTCGAGTATTCACCATCTGAAGAGTTCATTAAACGATTAGCAAAGGTTAGGAAAATAAGATGAAGATCATGAATGGAAATGATGATAATGAACCTAGAATCTACCCAAACCTCACCAATCAAATCTTAAGCTCTACGGATCAACGCTTAGGGTCCATATGTCACAGGTCCTGACTACACCCCAACCCGATGCCATAATTGTAACACCCCAACCTGATAAGGGTAGAAGTATTATAAAATGGTGTCATATCAAAGCATACATAATGAGCACAATAAAGCAGCGGAAGTCTTAAATACATAACCAAAGGAAAATCCAGCCAACACGGCTTAAACATTACATAAGTTCATCGAAATTAAAAGGAATAATTCCAAGACATAATTAAGCATAATCCGAGTCTAAAAAATGTCAACATAATCAAGCAGAAACTAAGATGACTAGAGCCATAAATCCGCATAACCGCTCATCACTCAAACCCATAGCTAATATCCCAGCATCTAGCTTAATTACCTGCCGCATGGAAAGAAAACGCGGTTGAGCTTAAAAAGCCCAGTGAACAGATATATATAACAAAATGAATAATCGAAGGATAAGTAATGAGGATAACATAATCATAAGGTGCAATGGGAAATATCATAAGGCATAACAAAGGATAACGACAAGAAAGAGAAACGGAAGGTCAGTCATCTACCACGAGCCCATATCATATCATACACATATCATATCATAACAGTTGTATCCGGAGGGGTGACCTCGGAATACCATATATAGTAGGAGGGGAGACCTCAAGTAACAGTGGAGTGATCAGCTCCCGGAATGTGAAGACGCGTATTGCACACGACATCATTCACCATATAAATCATATCATATCATATTAAATCCACTAATAACATATCATATCTAGGATGCATCCATACGCCCCCCGGAAACATAGTGGCCAAATCATATACATATATTGAGCTCATAATCATATCATAATGGGGACGGTGTGTAACATCACTCGTACACACTGGAGTCATGCCATTGGTGCATCAATGACACGGTCATGTTACCTTCATGACTAGGAACACATATTTGGCTCGGGTATCAAACTGACGGGTCAAAGCATAATCATATCATATCATAAGGGTTCATATCAAAGTTCATATCAAAGGTTCATATCAAAGGTTCATATCGAAGTTTCATATCAAAGGTTCATATCGAAGTTTCATATCAAAGGGAGCATAGCAAAGTCATAGGGAAGCCCTAATAGGGAGGCTTAGAGTAAAGCATAACAGTTCAAGCTAATATCGAAAGATGTATACGAATCATGAGAAACCTTAAGAGGTAAGGTCAGAATATCTGTACCTTATTCTGAGCAAAATCACAATGAAAGTAAAATCAAGAAAGCAGATCAATCCCGTCGCCCGGAACCTATATGAATTAGATAACGTTCTATAAGAATCAGATCACTCGTTTAAGATGGCTTTCCATTTTTAGCAGGTTTTCACTTTTAGTAATCTTTCCATTTTAAGTACTTTCTATTTTAAGTAACTTTCTATTTTAGGCAGGTTTCTATTTTTAGTACTTTCCAGAAATAGCAGGTTTCCATAATTAGTAACTTTAGTCATTAATTAAAGTCGAATAATGAAAATGAGTATTATTATAGTTTAAGGATCATTTACGACAAGTTACAAAAGTTTAGGGTTTAAAGTGTAAATGTTACAAATCATAGGACCAAGTTACATGTCTATTTCATGTGTTTCATTCATGATTTCATGTTCCATTTACGCATTTAATGACCAACAGAAAAGCATGTCGAGGGTTTTACAAAACATATTCAAAAGGACCAGATTCCTACACATAATCAACATATATATAAGGTTTTAAGTCATGAATTCTATGTGATTAATAATAGGTTAGTGTTAGTTTATGTTTAATATTAAACATGACATGTTTTAGGCTCAAATGCATGCGCAAGGTGTGGAGAGTCACACGACCAGAATTCAGAAAATAAGGGAGATGACGTGACCATAAATCAATGCCTTACGTACCATTTTTATTCATGTTGATAGCCCTTAAGACCCACGACCAGATTTATGTTCGTATTGACAAGTATAAACATGATGAAATACATGATTTTATGTAGCATACCCATAGGTTTTAATAGCTTGATATTTACTCATTATGTTACATGTTTTATGGACAAAAATGGCGAATGGAGGCTGCTCTAAACCCACGACCAGATTCAGTTTCAAAACAAAAAATAAGGGTACATTAAATCGACAATATGAAGGTGTGATTTATGATTTTATGTAGCTATGATACTAGGTTTGTGTTGATCATTTATGTAACGCGTGAGAGTGAATAAACCGTGCGTATGGCAGGCCTAGTCCACGCTCAAAATCAGAGACGAAAGGAAGAGGATGAGGCCATGAAGATTACCTTGTAGTCACGATATAAATGAGGAGGAACAAGGGTCGAATGGAGCAAAATAGTCACTTCCTTGGTGCTTCACATCCCACGACAGCAACCCCAAAAGAAAGCCATAACAACCAAATCAATACATAGGAAGACCATGAATATCACGCATAAAATAAAAGGTCTTGAAGCCTTACCTTGGCTGTGTTGGGCGTCGACAGAAAAGAAAAAGAAAGGTGAAGGAGAAGGAGAAAATGCCGTATGTTTGTTTTGGAGAGCTAGGGTTTTTTGCTTTATGTGATATATGCTTTAAATTAGAAGATATGGTAGGTCTTTGAATATAGGCGTGTGATTGCCCAAAATTTTAGGGATTGAGGGCCTTGATTGATTCAAATGGCCGGCCAACAAGGGGAAAAAGAAAGACCAAGTGAATGTTTTCCATATTTATCATATTGTGATGTATTTAGACCCTTTTCTTGTCATAGTGAATTTGATACAATATGTAACGTTATTTGGTACTATAGAAGTCATTTTATTTTCGTAACATTTACTTGAAGACATATGTGAAAGATTTTTATTAACATCTTGCGCAAATCATTTATAAGATAATTGGTTAAACGTATTTAATGACGTTGACGCCTTTTACGAGTTTTCATAATTTTTATGTTTGAGGGCAAAAAGGTATTTTAACACGTTTGAGATTTTAGGGTTTTACAGTCACTCCTCCTACCTCGCCACCTCCTGCTTCATCTTCTCTAGTCAAAACAACTGAACAATTACTTGAAGAGGCCATGACACGTATTGCAACCATTGAGAAGCATTTTCCTATCGCTGTCAATAATCTTGATAGTCGTGTCAAAAAGCTGGAGAATTTTAAAATCAATGAGGTCATTACAAAGGCAGTAGAGGATGATATCAAAGATGCAGTTGAATGGGCAATGAAGGCTCCGTTACTTCAACGATTTAAAGACTTGCCAATCTCTGATATGAGATCAGCTCTCTCTGAAAGAAAGTATGATGCAGGAGAGCATTTGAACGATACACATAAGAAACTATACGAAGCACTCAAGGAATCAATGAGACTTGACAATTATCAGCAATTTGTGGAAGATGTACGAGAAAGGGATAATAAGAAGAAAAGAAAGACTGTTCCAGAGAAAACTACTGATAAGTCTGGAGGTCCCAAGCCACCACCTCCAACTGGAGGAGCTAGAGCTTCTGGTATTGGTGAATCTTCAGGCACAACTACCACACCTTCACCACAACCACCATCATCACCACCAAAACCTTCCAATCAATCTAGTCCTTCTGGAGAAAAGGGAACTCAGAATAAATCTGCAGCTTGGACAACGGTTGATTCAAGGTTCACACCCACAATCTCTTCAATTCCTGAAGATCAAATGGTTCATGAAGAGTCATATGTTATGGCAGAGTCGGAATCCGATGAAGATGATGCATCCACCAAGCATATTCCCAAGCCATCTGAAGATGAATGGTTTGATACATATGTATCAGGTGAACGCCCTAACACATCTAGAGTGGCACCTTAATAGGACACAATTCGAAGTTGGCTTCCCGAAGAGAGACCTTATTCACCAGAACCCTTATGGTCTATCCCAGAGACTGACACGATAATCTCTGACAACAACTGGGCTTCGACAATTTCTACTAACTATGAATCCCCAGATGAAGACTCTCTTCTTCATGCCACTGGAGATATGGGCAGCTTCATTAAGTGGTTTTGTGAACAGAGGGGAATCGCGTCAATCACTCCAAAGGATCTTGAAGGACAAGCTTTTGAAATTGTCAGGGTCTTTCACTGGGATGCCAATCAACTACAATACCAGATGGAAGAATGCCATAGGATGCTGAATGATCAAGTCAATGAGCAGATTAGTTGCTTCAATGTGAACAAGCCTCTTCCTCTCGGTGGTGAACCTGGACAAATGACCATTCAGTCTGAGTTCTTCTTCAACCATGACCTAGACTATCTTTGTGCTCATACTACTGAAAGAAGACCAGCCTTATCGATCTCAAAGATGAAAGCTGCTACCTACGCTGATCAGGGACTTGAACAGATGGTTCTTGATCAATTCTGGGCTGACGAAGAACATAAGTACGACATTGCCGCTTCATATGGTATTTCTCACTGGTGGTACAAAAAGAAGAATTTCTACATCGACAGACATGGAGCTGAGAAAAGATGAAAAGGTGTTAGATCCAAGCTACGAATTCTAAGTGTTATTAGTGTAGAGATCTTTCCAATCCATGGCTATGAGTATCTGAAGAAGATCGTTCTTAGAAGAGCAGACCAAAAAGATCATGTGATTGAAGAGAACGACTTCAAGCACTTGATGCCCAATGATTTTAAAGACCTCTACCTTCTGAATCTCCAAGGACACCTTGATCACCTACCTGTTCGTGAAAAGAAAGCTCTCTCTGCCTCTGTCAATCTCTGGATCAGAAGCTTAGTCATCCGAAAACGGGTTGAGGACTTTCAGCTTGGGATGGAAAGCTACCAGACTCGGGTCAACTTAACAAGGCCGCAATGGGATGCCTCAGGACATGAATTTCGTCACGACTATAGAGTGCTTGACACCCCCAGAGCCGTCCTCTTCCACGACAGATACGAGACTCGCATGCTGATGAGATTGTGCGAGCTCTACAAATTCAGTGATGGTACTCTCAAGATGGTCGAAGAAGAACTGAGCTCCAGAGTGAAAGAAATCAGAGTTGATCTGAAGCCGTGGAACAAAACAAAATTTTGGACTGATGAGGACTTAAAGAGGTGTGAAGATTTCATTGCTGCAATCAAGCGAAGACTCAAGACTCGAATGATCTTCCGCAGCCTTGAAAGTTTTGTTGGTGGTAGACTATGTGAAGGTCATTACAAACTACTTCAAAGAACTGAATGAAGACATCTTCCGGAAGTAGTTTCTGTTTTGTATTATTTATGTGTAATATGTGGTGTACAAACTATGAACAACTATAATGCATGTAATAGTGTTAGGTTATGTACTGTGCTTTCCCTTTGTGTCTAAAAAGGGAACCTCAGTGTTGTCCACTTCTGATCATATAAAATTGGACACATTTTTCTCCAACAAATGTTTTGTCTCATACATATTTAAATCTCTTGAGATCCAAAATCTCAAAGGATTTGAAATTTTTGATCGGGGGAGAAAATGTGATATAAATATGAAAGATGATAAAAGATGACCATTTTGTCTCAAAGTGCATACTGCTCTCTAATGTGTGCTAAACTATTTTCGAATCTCGAAGCATATATTAAGGGGGAGCATTTCAAAACAAATTCAAAACTTCAAGGTACAAAGTTTTCCATGCTTTTTATAAAGGTACCTTGATTATGTGTTAAATGGTTTCTTAATGTTTGGTAATCATGGTAGTACTTCAAAGAACTCTTTCCTCTATGTGTCAAAATGATTTCAAATATTCTACGCACATATTGAGGGGGAGCAAGCTTTTGAAAACCTCATCCTTCCTCAAAAATGTTTTATCTACTCAAATTGATTGGGAAGTGATGATGATCATTTTAGAAAATGTTAATCAAAAGATTGGACCTTTCATTCTTAATCTAACGATTTCAAAGATCTCTTGCCTCCATGTGCTAAACAATTTCTGAATTTTTATGCATATGTTGAGGGGGAGCATTTCTAAAATATCAAAATAATTAAGATACAAAATACTTTGATTTTATATCACAAGTATCTTGATTGATTTTCAAATGGTTTTTAATTGGTTTCAAGGCAGAAGAACTATATCAAAAGACCGACCAACTTTACTTTATGCATGGTGATATAAGGATGATAAGGTTAGGTTAGGGTCCCATGATCCGCCAGAACCGGAGGGATCTACCCAGGGACAATCCACTAGATAGTGTAGAAGTCCTTAGGTATGATGAAAAAAAAGGAGAAAAGTGAGATATGGGAAGAGTGCGGACTGAAACTGAGCTAGTACTGGAATAAACCCAACAAGGTTCTAGTAATGAAGTCTCGGTAAGCACTGAAGAGGTTGAAGAATGAAAAATAATTGAATGTGAAAAAGGGTGAAAAGAAATAGCCCTCCAATTATTCAACCTTAGGGCAGAAACCGAGTTCAATTCATATGCTACTGGTGGTTACCAAGGTAACATCGGTATTGAAGACAAGACGTCATGGACCCAGTGACGCACTGCACTTCAACCTTCCAAACCACTCAAGTTCCTCTTAAAAGGACTTGTTTCATTCTCACGGGGAACCGACATAATCTATCGACTTTTTCTTAGAGATTGCTGATATTGAAGTAGGAGACCCTCTCCCTAGTCTCCGGCATAGGAACCAAATATGCACAATTGAGTCTAGAGCCACGAGATCATCAATAAATCTCTTTAGGACACTTTCAATAAAGACTCTATGTTTCACACAATGTGGAAAGAGAGATTATATCTTATGAGTCCTACGCATTATCCTTGTGGTATTGCCAGAACATCCGAGTGATATGTAAAATATTCAAAATGAAGATGGAAAGCCTTCTGGAGCCAACATCAAACAAGCTCCTGGTAGGTGGCATGTGAGATCTTTTCAATAGATCGACCATGTGACAACTGAATAGAAACAATGGGGCGATTCAATCTTTTGAATCAATCCTGGTTCAGGATATGGATTGACGGATACCTTTGAAAAACCAGTCGTTGTGCTTAAAAACTCCTTTCTCTAGCACATCGATTGTGTACAAATATTTCAAATCAAAAGGTGTTTATGATTGATAATTGATTTTCATTAAAACCTTCGTTGTATTGCAAAAATAATTTCTATTGAGCAGTACCCGATTGTTTTTCAAATCTCTTTTCATCAATTGAAGAATCTCAATCCGCTGGTTCACTCACTCCGTGTTTTCCTTATTGAGACGTTCCGGTTTGAGAACAGCTAGAGCAGCTGCGAAACCCTGTCAAGGAGATTCTTAGGAATTCTTCCTGATCACAGGCAGTACTTGTACTGATTAACGGGGAACCGTGGGCCGTGTACCTCAATTCAACGAAAGTGATCAAAGACACTTTCGTACGCTTTATTGCTAACTGTTTTATGCAGGTACACCCTGACGTTTGCAGCTGATCAGAATGAAGCGGTCAATCCATAGCCGCATGCTCACACAACACATTCAGTTCCAAAGAAATCATGATTAGTGCATCAATTACCCTGATATTTTCACTCCATACTTCTGCTACGCTGCTGCTAATATTATGAATCCAGTAAAGCTTCCGCTACTCTGATAAGAAGAAATCATGAACCAGAATGTGAGCATGTTGGTCCAAATGTCACAACATCATATGCTGGCAACACAACAATTGGTAATGCTGAGAATTTGCTGTGGCTGATGATCTCTAGTAATGCTCAAAGGTCATCAAGGTGGATCAGCTCAATATCCTCCACAAAACATTCATTGTAGTTGTGCATTGATGAAATCACCACAGAAGCACATAGTCTGAATACTTAGATGAAGAGAAGTCTTCGAGCTCAAGACTGAAGATTTATTATTAGAACGCTAGGTTTCACAATGCAATTCATGGGGTGACCTCCCTTAGGGGGAGATTGTTAGGAATTGGAAATTCTATTGTAAAGCATCGTTCACCCCAAGTATAATCTAGCTTAAGTTAGCTCGTAGACATATCATTTATTATGTGTGTTGATTAGCTTAGAGTTAGTCTAGAGCAACACCGTGGAGGAAGGACGGGTCTTTACCCACTGTATACCTGATCCACAGGCCGTCAGGTGGTCGTTTAGTTTGTAACCTATAAATACCCTCTACCTTGCAAGGTAGAGGGTTGGATGTTCATTTAGAATCTAACCTTCCAAGAGTTTCTCTTTCTAGAATATCCCACTTTCTCTCTCTAAACCATCTATATTATACGCCTACTTTTGTTTATGGTTTGATGTGATTGTGAAATCCAATATGTTACAGAACACAACAGTTCAAGCCTCGTACTCTAAAGAAAAGAAAAGTGTACGCTTCAGTGCGCTTTATCTTCTGAAGAAGAGAAATCTGCTCAATTATGACCATTCTCGTCAACATGCTTCATGCTTTTTCCATGCGCTTTCAATTATCAAGTGAACCGGACTACCGTTGGTTGTTTTCTTATTCCACTTGCTCAATCATAATGACGATGGCGACATCATATGCTACCTTTGAAGGGGAGAAGTGTGAAGAGACTACATTATGAAGATATTCACTTGCTTAATCAAGAATGGCATCTCCGTATGCAATTCTTGAGGGAGAGAAGAAGTGTGATAATTCTGCATGGTTGATTGACATATAAGAATATATGGTCATACGGCTCCTAACTCATGTAAGAACCGAGCTTCTTCTTATCGGGTCATCTTTACATGGAGTTTCTTCTATGAGCCGTTGGTTGACATCTTCTCACGGACTAATGAGTTTAACGACAAAGTGCTTCCAGTTGCGGGGCTGATTTCCTTGATGAACATCTTTATGTTCTTGTTTGATTGGGAGGGATTTTATTTAAGGGGATTTGCTATATACAAGTTAACGGGAATGCATGTGGTGAGAAGAAGATGTTAACTTTCTGATCCCCAAATGGCAATCTTGAAGAAGGTCAAACAGACGAGTTGCATTTTCTGCAGTCTTTATGTTCTACAGTCTGTTCTACATTTTCTGCTGCATGTTAGAAGACTAAAGACGAGTTGCATTTGATTATCTAAAGACTTCTTCTTAATCTGGCATTTATCAAACAGATTGTCGGTTTAGGGGAGAGCACTAATTGGGGGAGAGTGATAAGTCAGATTCAATCCCCAATTAGACTTGCTCACATTCTTCAGCAAATTGATTCTCACAAAGACTTCAAGCGATCTTCTTAAAAGATTTCAAGTATTTGGGCTTATAATATGTTGCTGATTCTGAAGTATCAAAACCAGCAAGGGGGAAGGAGACACGCATCTAAAACACGAGTATACTTGATGAGCTTAATACTTCTAAGTGATTGAAGATATCCCGGGAAGACTAATGTCATTACCGCAGAGAAACTTAAGGTTTGACTCATGGCGTTTAGTGTTCTTATTCCAACTATGTGAGGGAAGAGATGGAAGAGTTAGTTTCTGAAGACAAAAGAGGTACACAAGTGTGTGATGATTTCGATGTTATCGTAATCATCAGGGGAGAGAGAATTGTGTACATTGGGGGCGCTCAGCTGTTTCACTTGAGTGCTTAATTAGTGAGTCAGAGATATAATCACTTATTCCGGAGTTGACATCTGCAGAGATAATCAGTGATTCGGCCTGCTTCTTCAATGTTATCGGTTATTCTCTCTTTGGGCATTCGGCTACTTCGGGTTCTTGAGCTTCATACACTATCATCAGGGCATTCGGGTACTTCGGGTTATTCTTTGGCTATTGGACTTAATCTGCTACTTCGATGGTATAAGTTTCTATGTCTTCGGGTATATGTGTATTCGGGTTCGTGAGCTCTAGTCTAAGAGACTGACTGCATCAATTCATCTACTTGGGGGAAGTGGTCTCTTGACTTCTTTTTGTTATGGATCGCTTCAGACTTCAGTGGAAAAGGAATTTGAGAAGATTATTTAAACATGGGATGATACGTTGTTGTTCTTCTATTGGATGATATATCCTCGAACGATGAATCACGATGATTCTTAAAATGAGCTGCAAGATCGATGATAATGGTGTGCTTCTGTGTGCACCTGGCTAAGGCAAGCTTGAAATAGAGCTTCGAATCTGCTCAACAAAAGGATTTACGGTTTGGGGGGAAGCTGCCAAAGTCACACTTTCAGATGGTTCAATTTCTTCTTCATTTCAAGAGCCTCGAAAGCTTTGGTGGTGAATGTTTAAGAGATGATGACTTCTATCTTCTACAACGAGGCTGCTTGATATCCTTATCTCGGTACTCGTATCATCATCTTCTTAAACTATATCATCTAAACTATCTTTGTAAATATTTATCAAAAACCAAATACAAAAATATAAAACCAACAAAAAGAAAATAGGAAAATATAAAACCAACAAAAACCTATAAAAATCAGAAAATTTAAAAAGACCAAAAATATTGTTTTTATAAAGACATGTCTTATGGTATCGATAACATCTGTGGTCTTAGAAATGTCATTCAACAATGGCACGGGACCATAGATGAAGTTCGAGCAGAAGGTGTAAATATTTCTTTTCAAAACAGGTCACAAATCAAATGGCTTATAGTTATTTCAGACTGTAACCCGTACTTAAAACTATGGTTTGCTATTATTTCAGATAGCAACACATTCTTCAAGGAAGGAAAGTGTTGCGCTAAACCAATTTTCAAATATTTCGTGCACTTATCCTAAAACAATTTGAGGAAAGTAAGTCGAAGGACTGCTGTTCCTACTCAAATATTTTTCATTCTAAAAATTCTTCAGAAAAATGTTTGTTTTAAGAAAATGGTGGTAAATGAGTTGCTTGAAAATCAATCAGAATCAATTTTTCATTTATTTGCAAAACCCAATCAATGACTTCAGATTATTTAAAACTTTTTATTGAAAGAGTCATTGATTGAGGGGGAGAATGTTCTCAAATTTATATCATCTATCGGGCTTTTCTAATTATCCTATATACTTAAATGTAAAACATGTTAACCTACGTTGAAGGACTAGGTGCCTAGGATATGATTGTTAGGATTAGATGATTAGAGTTTGATAAACACATAATTCCCATGCATTTGTATGGTCCGATTGATATGTTGAATTGACTTTTATTAGTCGATTGCTGTTTGGGTGTTGTCGACCACCATATATCTGTTTGTGTTGACTAACGTATGCAGATAAGATGGTTATAAGAATGTTCCCGATCCGGATCCCACAATAGAAGAGATTGGATGCCGAAAAGAAAGGGTAACTATATCTTGGGTTGAAAAATGAAGAAACGGAGCTTAATTTGACTTCTATGGAGAGTTGGCATGAAAATGCAATGTAAGAGGTCTCACTGCATCAGCAGATGGTTTTCTTCCAAACCTCCAGCAACAACAACAAAAGCAGCTCAACTACCTAGCGTATCTTTGTGCAGGATTAATAGTGGATGATACCATTTTTCTTAAAATAATTTTGAAAATGTTGTTTTGAAAATGGAAAAATATTGTTTTGAAAATAAAATGGACTTAATTTGTAAAAATCACCGGACTTCATTTTTAAACATAAGTCACTCAATCATCGACTACGGTCATCGATTGAGGGGGAGAGTGATTTAAAATAAAATACTTTCAAACAATATTTCTTCATAAAAGTTCCGGTTTGTACAAAATAAGTGGTGATCTAAAGATTTAATGTTATGTCATGGTATGATTCTCTTTAAAACTCAAAGATCTTTCAAAATGAATTTTTTTTTTTTTTTGATTGTGAAATTGTTTTATTTTACTTAAAGATCTCTTAAAAACTATCATACCTGACACTAACAATCTTTAATGTCTATATTTGGTCCTCAACAGTCAATTTCAAAATTAAATCAAGCCACGTCTTTCCACAAAATTTTCCAAATGATTTAAATCAATCGGGATCCAAAATCATAATTGGTTTGAAATTTTTGATCGGGGGAGAGATCGTGATTTAAATCTCAAATCGGTTTTAAAAGGGTGATTGTTTCCAAAGCACTCCTTTCTTCATGTGACAAACGATTTTGAAATACATAATGCACATGATTGTGGAGGAGCATTTAACCAAAAACCAGAAGAGTATTTAAACAAGGCCACATATTCTCCCATGTTTTGGAAACCTTATTAAATCACTTGGGATCCAAAATCTCAAAGGGTTTGATATTTTTGATCGGGGGAGAATTTGTGATTTAATATGAAATTTGATAAAAGATGATCGTTTTGATTCAAAGTGCAAGTTCTCTCTAATATGTGCTAAACTCTTTCGTATTTCGATGCACATATTAAGGGGGAGCCAATGGTTTCTATTGGCAATCATGAAAAGTACTTCAAGAACCTCTTGCCTCTATGTGAAAAATGATTTTCAAATATCCAACGCACATATTGAGGGGGAGGATTTACCAAGAAAATCAAAAGGCTTTTTCTAAGGAAATTGCGATCAAAGAAATTATTTCAAAAGAACTCTTTCCTCCATGTGCTAAACAATTTCATAATCATATGCACATGTTGAGGGGGAGCATTTCTAAAATGATCAAAACAATTAAGGTACAAAATGCTTTGATTTTATATCACAAGTACCTTGATTGATTTTCCATATGATTTTTCAATTGGTTTCAAGAAGGAAAGAACAATACCAAAAGACCGACCAATTTACTTTATGCATGAAGTTACAAGGATGGTTAGGTTAGGTATTCGTTCCCACGATCCCGCCAGAGCCAGAGGGATCTACCCAGGGACAATCCACTAGATAGTGTAGATGCCTTAGGTATGATGAAAAAAGGAGAAAAATGAGAATATGGGAAGACTGCGGACTGAGACAGAACTAGTACTGGAATAAACCCAACAAGGTTCTGGTAATGAAGTCTCGATAAGCACTGAAGGGGTTGAAGAATGAAAAAGAAATGAAATGAGAAAAGGGTGAAAATAAATAGCCCTCCAATAATTCAACCTTAGGGCAGAAACCGGGTTCAATTCATATGCTACTGGTGGTTACTAAGGTAACACTGGTATTGAAGACAAGACGTCATGGACCCAGTGACGCACTGCACCTAACTTCCCAAGCTACTCAAGTTCCTTTAAAAGGGCTTGTTTCATTCTTACTGGGAACCTACATAATCTATCGACTTTCTCTTAGAGATTGTTGATATTGAAGAAGGAGACCCTCTCCCTAGTCTCCGGCATAGGAAACCAAAATGCACAATTGAGTCTAGAGCCAAGAGATCGTCCACAATATCTCATTATGACACAAAATTAATGAAGACTTGTTGTTTCACACAATGTGAAAAGTATATATATTGAAAGTCCTACGCATTATCCTTGTGGTATTGCCAGAACATCCGAGTGATATGTAAAAGTATTCACGATGAAGATGGAAATCCTTCTAGAGCCAACATCAAACAAGCTCTTGGTGGGTGACATGTGAGATCTTTTCAAAAGATCAAGCTTGTGACAACTGGACAGAAACTATGAGGCGATTCACTCTTGAATCAACCTTGGTCCAGGAAATGAATTGACGAATACTTTTGGCAAAACCGTTCGATGTGCAAATCTCTTCTTTTCTCTAGCACATCGAATGTGTATTCATATTTCAAACTCAAAAAGTATCTCTGATTGAAAAAAAATACTTTTGGAAAAACCGTTCGATGTGCAAATCTCTTCTTTTCTCTAGCACGTCGAATGTGTATTCTTTTCAAATACAAAAAGTATTTTTTATTAAAAATTGATCTTTCTCATAAAACCTTTGTCGTATTGCAAATCTGTTTCTTCTAAGCAATACGCGATTGTTTTTCAAATCAATTTTTCATCAATCAGTAAATCTCAATTCGCTGGTTCACTCACTCCGTGTTGTCTTCTTTGAGACGTTCCGTTTTGAGAACAGCTAGAATAGCTGCGAAACCCTGTCAAGGAGATTCTTCGGAATTATACCTGATCACAGGCAGTACTTGTACTGATCAACGGGGAACCGTGGGCCGTGTACCTCAATTCAACGAAAGTGATCAAAGACACTTTCATGTGATTTATTGCTAACTGTTGTTTGCAGGTACATTTGTACGGTTGCAGCTGATCAAAATTGAGAAGTCAATCCAAAGCCGCATGCTCACAGCATCCACACTTAATTGAAGAAATCATGACTAGTGCATGTCTACATAACTTGGCTCTGATATTTTTATAATATGCTTCTGCTACGCTGCTGCAAATATCATGAACCAGTATTTTTTCGACTTTTATTTTATTTATTACGAATTAAAAACTAATTTAAACTAATTAGTTAATTAAAAATACTATATATTCATAAAAATCTAAAAAATTTACACAAAATACTATGAATATTACTAAACAAGAGAAAAATATAAAAAGGGGTAACTGCTTATTGAAATAAGCTGTTAAAAAGTAAATTGATTAATAAGCTATGAGTAACTAAAGTTGGTTAAGTAAATTTAAGGTGCATGTTATAACGCGAAAGTCCCATGGGCGCAATGGTATCCAGGTAGACACTATCACCCTTATAAGGGAGAAGGTCTCAGGTTTGACTCTGCCTTCCTCCTTTTTGGTCTTATTATTATTTTTTTTATTTTGATTTTTTTTCTTTTGGAAACTAACTAAGGGACAAAATATGCAATTTTAACAAAAATTTAACTTGCAAAAACTTGAAAATAAGCTGCCTAACTGCTTATTCCACTACAGCAAACACCTAAGGGGTCTGATTGGCTTAGGGACAGTCAAAGGGCACATTAAGCTACCAAAAAGCTTGTAAAAAGCTAAGCTAGAGCTAATGCTAATCTTATCTAAACCACCCTATCTAAAAGCTGTAAAGGACATAAAATAAGCAATTATCTCAGACTAATAAGCCAACAAAAATGCATTTTGAGGTGCAGTTGCTGCTGTAGTCCTAAAAGGAGCAGAAAAGCACTTTTTTGGCTTAAAAACAAGCACTTGAATGAACTCAAAATCCTTCAACAACCTGAAATAGATTAATATTGTACTAGTGGGATTCCAAAAACTGAGTTTAAGCTATATTTAAGCTTAAAATGAGCTACTTATGGGCTTGTGAAAATGGCTAAATGGGGACAGGTGAATGACTGTTGGGACAGAAAGATTTCACTTATGAAAACTAAACTAAACTAATTTTTTTAACAACTAAAACCTAAGGCACGTTTGGTAGAGAGAATTTCAAAGAAATGAAATGAAGCAGAGAATAGAATCTCAGAGAATAGAAATCAGTAGAGAATTTTGTTCAATTCTAATGTTTGGTAACAACAGAGACTTGACCCGAGAAATGAAAAATTATTTTTTAGAGTTAATTACATAAATGGTCCCTGTGGTTTGTCGGGTATTACGGATTTGGTCCCTATACTTTTTTTTTGCGGATCTCGTCCCCATGGTTATGACCCGTTACGGGTTTGGTCCCTTGACCAAATTTCATTTAAACATTCTAGTAAAGTAAGGTTTACATTGGTAGGTTGAATGTAATGGGGGTGACATGTATCAGGCTAATGGTCCTTGGGGTGATCAGTGTGTTGTTAATATGAGGCTAACGGTCAAACTAACAGAAATATTGGTCAAGGGACCAAACCCGTAACGGGTCATAACCATGGGGACGCGATCCGCAAAAAAAAAGTATAGGGACCAAATCCGTAATACCCGATAAACCACAGGGACCAATTATGTAATTAACTCTATTTTTTATTTTTTCTAAATAACAATTCTTAAAAAATATTTAAAAAAATATATATTTAAAAAATATATATATCTTTTTTTTTAAATTTATTTTTAAAAAATTTATGTACTTTCTTTAAAAAAAAATTATTTAAAAAAAATATTTTTTAAAAATGTATTTATTTAAAAAAAAAAACTTGTTTTTTTAAAAAAAATATTTTTTAAAAATGTATTTATTAAAAAAAAAAACATATTTTTTTTAAAAAATATATTTTTTTTTTAAATCTTTTTTTTTTTTAAATATATTTTTTTTTTAAATCTTTTTTAAAAATTTTTTTTTTTTTTGCAAATGTATTTAAAAAAAAAAACTTGTTTTTTAAAAAAAAAATTGAAAATATATTTATTTTAAAAAAACTTGTTTTTTTTTAAATAATTTTTTAAAAATGTATTTATTAAAAAAAAAAAAAAAAAAAAAAAAAAAAAAAAAAAAAAAACCCCTCATTTCTCTAAATTCTCCACCAAAATGATGGAAATGGAGGTTAACCAAATTACACTACAATTTTCCTTCAATTCTCCGCTTTTTTTATTTCTCTATACCAAACAAGGGAATTTAATCCAATTCCATTTCTCCTATTTCTTTTCTCTCTACCAAACACACCCTTAAGGGGTGTTTGATAGCCACTTAATAAAAAGATTAAGCGTACATATCCTAATCTGTCAGTGACTTCGTTGTTTGGTAGGAACAAAATGGACGCTGATTGGTACAATTTTATTCTGCATGGGCTAGCGTCGATGGGACTGTCCTTCCATTCAGCAGACATTCACTTATTTTTTTATGTTAAACTCTACTACCTTCTCATAACAATAATGAGTGTTCCACCAATTTACCTTGTAATATGAATAATTATTTGTCAAATAATCACAAAAAGGTAATATTATTTTCACACATCTTTCATATAATTTTTCTATACTTGATTATAGTAAAGTAGTGTGTGTTATAAAGCCTATTTGAATTATAATATTTTTTTTGTGAAGTTATAACATTAATCAATATTATTTATTTTATTTGGTACTCAATCACACAAAAGTCACAATGGTAATGTTCTTCTATTATTCGAAATATCAAACCATCATTTTCATTCAGAATCATAATCACTCAGCAAAACTGAATTATTCAGCATCGTTGATTCATTCAGTACTAAATCATAATTTTTATCAAACACAAAAAAAAATGGGTCAAAAAATGAATTTGACCCAAGAAATACACTAATCCAAACACCCCTTAAGGGGCATAATAGATTTTTTTGAAGCAGGAAAGGTTTGGAAAACCTGAGTACCAGTATTGAGAACATTAATATAAGCTCAAAATGAGCCAAAGCCAACTTGCAACAAAGTTTAGAACACAAATGACAGAAATTTAGGAACATGGGAAAAATAAATATTGTATATATTTAAAAACTGGAAGTAAAATAAGAACTTGCATTAAACTGAATTAAAAATGACAATTAAAGTAAATGACATTAAAAGTAAATTGGAACTAGAACTTTGAAATTCTAGACAAATTTTACATTAGACTTCTAACTACATATTTATACTACTGATAACACTAGGGGTTTCATCCATCCCTGCTTCTTATGCTTTCTTTCTGAGTGGGAATGAGCAAAGGTCCAGATTGTGTTTCTTTCAAGCAATCCAAGCCATCCAAATGAAACTTGGGCACCAATCTCACATATGAGCCATTGATCTCTTGGCTTCTTCTTTACAGCCAATGGAGATTCATGGGATTGCAAAGGTGGCAGTGTTGGCATGTGAAGGAGTCTTGGCAGCTTGTGTCGGAAAATATGGTCAATATTTGGGTTTGAATGACAATTGATGGTCATCAAATATAGTAATGGGGCTTTAGAGCAAGATTAATGTATGGTCATATGTAACGACCGATTTAATTCTATGTTCATGAGCCATTAGTAGGATTGATTGTGAGAGTTAATTGGACCGTTTTCTTCATCCTCCTCACTTATATATTGAGAGCTCTTCTCCCATTTAAAACACACCGAAAATACACACTCATTCCTCTCCTTTTTGTTACCATTCATATTTCTTGTGTATCCGGTTCGTAATAGAGGGAAGGCACATTTTTTGGTTCGCCTCGATAACCCGTTTGTGCTAAAGGAGTTATCCGTTGTTGTTGTATCCTGGGAGATAGACGTTCATAATTCTCAAGCACCGTGGAGAGGACGAATCTGTCTTAAGGAAACTGTGAGCATCACAGGCCTCAACATTTTCCTTACTTGTGTTTTTTGGGTCTCAACAATTGAAAGATTTACGGTATCATTTCTCTACACTTTTATGTTTTATATTATGATTTGTTTGTCTCTAATAGCAATACACGTAATATGAACAACAATCTTAAGACATATTATATTGCTTTAAGAGATGATCACATGATAAGTAACAAATTTAATATGACGAAAGAATTTTAATATTTCTTGCTCAAGAAAACTTATCACTGCACTAGTACGTAACGTGGGAGTTATCTTATTTGGTGTCTTTGCCTTCTCGGGTGACATAAGGGAAGGGATATGAGTCATATACCTTATGTTTTTTGTATGTCATTTTTTTAGAAAGGGCTTGTTAGATAATTAAATGCTACATAATTATTCTTTTCTTGGTTTGCAACTGCTTTTTGTTGCGTCTGATAAATAACATACATGTGCCTAGTAGGAATTAAATTGTTGGAGTTTAATTATGATGGGAATAAAACATGTAGAATTTTTTTTAATTGATTGAAAAATGCTCTACTTTATGTGTGAATCAAGTCGTATAATCTATTTGATTGAATGAGGAGATAGGCCCTCCAATGAGATTTGATTCATTTGTTTATAAAACTTCTATTATTCAGTAAATCAACAAAGCTAGCACTTATTTTTGCCTGTTTGATGTTGTGGCACGATATCGCTTTGAGTAAATGATATAAGTTACGTAAGTGGTAATCGGAATAAAACTCATTTGTGTTGAATGTGAGTATATTTGTAATTTAGGCCCATACGCAAGCATTTTCTTTGTGCAAAACAGTAACTTTGATTTCACGAAAGAAAAGGAAATTAACATATAGTTTGGGGTAAGTTTAACTTGGACTACTTTAATCTTTTGGTAAAAGAATTTGGTAGTGGCATTTAGTTGAATAAAGATAAAAGCTTTTGGTTCCAACATTATACTAAGAGTATAGTAAATGATAACATGTATACATGAATTTCAAAGAGTTTATATTTATTTGATCTTGAAAGAAACGTGAGTGTCATATTTTGGTAGATTAAATATCTACGCAAGCATTTTACGAATGGACCCAAGGAGTATATATAAGTGGTCACATACTTATGAATTTTCTTGATTCATGTCAAAGAAATTGAATCGAAATTGCGATTGCTTGAATAAGTTTTGTGATTATTATGGAATTCTGTTTACTACTCAAAGCTTCTTTTTTGTTAAGATGGCTTTGTTATGAAGAAAAACAATAGTGTTTTTTCTGAAATTAACTCGTGAGGTTGTTTCTATTGTTAATGAAACATTATTTGATTGACCCATATCAAGACATGCATATTTTCATTTTGTTTAATGTATTAATAACTATTCTACCGTTACATGTGAAGGGTTACGGTGTGGAAACCGTTTGGTTTGAGTATTAATAACTATAAGAAAATAATGATGTGGTCATTTAAGTTCTTTGATTATGAAGTTGTATTATTATCAATCAACAATTGTTAAGAATTCTTTTTACCTTTTGAAGATTTGGCAACTGTAATCATTTGGCTATGAAATATTGGCTTCATAAATAGGAAATCGGAATCAAACATGGTTTTGCAAGTAAAGTGTCATTTGGGCTCTGGAATACTTACATGTCTAGCCACGTTGTAGCAAGAATATGTGTTGTTTGCTTAGTAAACAAAAGATTTTTGTGCCTAATATTTTAGAGTGCGTGACTAAAATATTAAACTTGATTTTTTTATTTTTTTATTATTATTTTTTTTTTTAAAAAGAAAGAAAAAAAAGTTGAGCCTAAATGGGTGAGATGTTTTATCCCAATTGTTTAGTTTGGTACAACTTTGTTGTTGTTTTAATGCAAAATTATGTGATATTTTGTGTAATGTTCAACTTAAAATTGTTTGTTTCATTTGGTGCAAAATATTGCGGCTAAGTAGTGCCTATCTAAAGTTGTTTGGTGCGGTTTTGTGCTACTAATTTTGTAACATGAGAATAAACAAGTTGCTCGATTTTGTATCGAGTATTGGAAGTTTGGATGTTTCAAATATTCTGTTGTGAATATTGTTGCGAATAATCAAACTACTTGTTATTCCAGAAAGATGAAAAAATCGAATGGTTTGTCATATGTAAGAAATGACTATGTGTTGAATATAACCGTGTAGGACATTGTGAAATGTCAAGAAAGAACACACATATAGATGACAACGAATTATGTTGGTTTATGTAACTAACTTGAACTGTGTGATTGTCATCCAATGTGAGCTATTATCCATTCGCTAAGTTGGACATATTTTGATTGTGTAAAATGATTACACATTGATTTTAGGTGATTATAATCACATAATAAATTGTGATAATCATATAGTGATAAGAGATTAAATGTGATTATATATAATCACAAGTGAATTGGAATGACATGTTATAAGTGTAGGACTTACACATATAAATTATGGGATCCTCCTAAAACATGTGTAGTTTAAGGTGGTGATTTGTCTAAAAGAAGAATGTTAGTAGATGAAGCTATGAATAATCAGAATGATGCATCTTCTGTCATACGCTTGATTCCTTGATCTATAGCATGCTAGATTTAGCATCTGTTAATTATGATACGGAAAATAATTAACATAAGACATTCAAAAAGTTTGCATACACTAGTATGAAACTTGTGAAGTGACAAATTAGTAAGGATCTTGATGTCATATCATTGTGAGAAAAAATCTTATAAACAAGATTAATACATTGAAAGAGAGAACCTTTCTAGAAAATTCTTGAGATAAATTCCATGTGGGGGATTCCGGCCTAGCTAGAGTTCAAAAGAACGTCAACAAACATGAAGTTCTTGCCTAGTTGGAATACTCAAGAATTACCTAGAGCATGATATATTTAGAGTTGCGCGAAACTCAAATTTGTACAAACATATTATGTCGATACGACAACTACTCTCAGCATGGGTTATCCCTATGATAATATGAAGTCAGAGAACAACTTTGCGGATCCGCTTGCGAAAAGCTAAATGTGAGAGTTAGTTAGCAAGTCGTGAAGAGGAGTGTGACTAAAGCCCTTGAAAAGTTTATATGAAGGAAAACCTAACCCAGCTGACTGGAGATCCCAAGATCTGGGTTCAATAGGACAACCTACTTGTATAAACGGAGGTCACTGTGGGGGAGTAATAAACGCCACATCTTTTTAAGGGAGTTAGGAAACTTCCTAGTCCATTCCTATAACAGTGACAATATAAGGTTAAGCATATGGCTTTTGATGATTAATCGAGAATCACCTATGTGAGAGAGAAGTGGGGTCGCTTCTAAGGGAATTGTGGGCGCGCAATTCTTAACAGCTCTCGCAGAACCAGGCTAATGTTCATGACCATAACGAACATAACTATGAGAACCAAAAAGTGTCAAGGAGATATATGTGTGAATATATATTGTCGTCTCCACAAACAGCAGACAGTTCAAAGACATCAAGTTCTACTGGCTGCTAGGAGTCTAAGTATATTTCACAAGGGAAGGTTCAAAGGGAACACCTACATGTCCTTTGCAAGTATCAACTGCAAACCACTATTACAACATCGAGTCGTTGAAATTTGTTTCCCATTATCAATTTCATTCATGTGGGGGATTGTTGGAAAATATGGTCAATATTTGGGTTTGAATGACAATTGATGGTCATCAAATATACTAATGGGGCTTTAGAGCAAGATTAATGTATGGTCATATGTAACGACCGATTTAATTCTATTTTCATGAGCCATTAGTAGGATTGATTGTGAGAGTTAATTGGACCGTTTTCTTCATCCTCCTCACTTATATATTGAGAGCTCTTCTCCCATTTAAAACACACCGAAAATACACACACATTCCTCTCCTTTTTGTTACCATTCATATTTCTTGTGTATCCGGTTCGTAATAGAGGGAAGGCACGTTTTTTGGTTCGCCTTGATAACCCGTTTGTGCTAATGGAGTTATCCGTTGTTGTTGTATCCTGGGAGATAGACGTTCATAATTCTCAAGCACCGTGGAGAGGACGAATCTGTCTTAAGGAAACTGTGAGCATCACAGGCCTCAACATTTTCCTTACTTGTGTTTTTTGGGTCTCAACAATTGAAAGATTTACGGTATCATTTCTCTACACTTTTATGTTTTATATTATGATTTGTTTGTCTCTAATAGCAATACACGTAATATGAACAACAGCTTGTGAGGATGAGAGGGACATGAGGTGAGAGTGATGGGGAAAGAAGTATTTTAGGCGCTAAAGTTGTTTTGGGTGAGTTTGTGTTTGTTACTGGGTTGGGATTAAAAGAGAAGAAGGTGGGTCAAAAGGGATGAAAAGGGTCAAAAGGGGGTTAATTTAGGGGGTTTAAGAGATGGTTAGAAAAAAGGGTTTAGGGATTTAAAAGGTTTTGTTAAGTAAAAAAAAAGTATTTTAGGTTTTGTAAAAATATTTTTAGTTTAGTTATTTATTTATTTATTTATTTATTTATTTTTTTAGAGAAAGGTTTTGAAAAAAATTGAAAAATAATTGGTTTTAAAAATAAAAAATTGGTTTTAGGGGTAAAATAGTAATTTGAGATTTTGTAAAGGGTAATTTGGTCATTTTGGGTTTAGGGTTTGGTTATCGGGTTTGTTTTCCCACTCTCACTCCAAAAACGCGTCCCGGGATCCAAAAATGTAGAAAATCCACTCTCGGCTCCGTCCGCAAAGCACGTTTTCCATTCCAAGCTCAATTATGTCCGTTTTTGCCTTGTTTTCGATCCTTTGTACCTGAAATACATAAAAACACACTCCAAGGATATATGCAGTATAAATGGGTATATTTAAGTGTTTTTAGACGTTTTTGTGGGTTTTCTAGGCTTATGATGCAGGTTTTACTGACCAGGTCTTAATATTTATAGAGTATCGCTATACCTATGGTCTACCCTAATGCACTAATGGGCAGCGTACCCGGTCGTGTGTAGTGTAGTAAATGGTAAAGCCGAGGTCATCCCAAGAGCTATGTGTGTTGGATTATTACTAAGTCTAATTGTCACAGAATAATAATGGTTTTGATAGGGATTTAATTAATTAAACTACTAATGCAGAATATAAAATAAAAGCAAATAAATGGTAAAGAGAAATCAATAGAGGAATAGTGGTGCTAACCTAGTCAATCTTCCTAGCTAGTTATGTCTACGTCTACCTACTTCCAATTACTTCAGGTGGGGTCAAATTCGAGAGGACGACATTTGGTCAATTCGCCCTAACCTATCAGCAAAGATACCACCACAGGAGAAATCAGGCGCACCGTCATAAGTCCTGTTGTTCCTGGTCCCCTAAGCCGAGTCATTAAGTACCGCTACATGCTAGATTCTAAATAGTGAGTGCCCGGCCGTTAGGAACTTAGGCACTACACCCCCCAATTCTTAAGTTCATCCAAACGATAGGTGATCAGTTGGTCAAATCGCACAAGTAGTAAGGGTCGTCAGTTGGTCATATCTTACCCTTCCCGTCTCAGTCCGCTCACCTAGGGTCAGTTGGTCATATCTTCTAGGCAATTGGCCTCTATCGCCATTCAAAACTACCGAACCAAGGGTGACTACCAAAGAACTATGCATGCATACACTTAGAAATAATTGTACAGAAGTAAAGGTAAACGAAAATAAAACAATTAAGGAATCATAACTAGGCTAGCACCAAAGGGTGCTTAGCCGCTCATATTAATCATGCAAATCAATTCAATATTCAAAGGTACGAAATACATGAATTGAAAGTAAAAGAAATAATAAACGCTAAAGCTTATCGTAATGGTGTGACTTCTCCCTTGGAAACAGCTCCGTATGCTCCCCTACACCTGCCTTGAGCTTTTTCCCACGTTCTCAGAGTGTTCTGTGTGGAATGGGATGCTTTGAAATGCTGGAATTCGTGGGGTATTTATAGGCCAGGTCTGGGTTACGGCGTAACCAATAGAGGAGTTACGCCGTAACCTTCTATTTCTTCGTAAATGCACTAGATCTGCTAGTTACGGCGTAACCTTATAAGTGGTTACGCCGTAGTCTTCAATAAACTTGGTTACGTCGTAAGTGATGCAGTAGTTACGGCGTAAGTATCAGCGGCGTGGAACCTCTTTTGACCTAATGGAGTTACGTCGTAACCTTTGGGAAGAGTTACGCCGTAACATCTCGATAAGTTGGACTTTTGGGTCACGCAATAGTTACGGCGTAATGTGAGAGACGAATTACGCCGTAACTTCTTCAAAATAGGCATACTGTGATAAATCTTTAGCAATGTTTCCATTTCCGCGTCTCTTTAGCTCCAATGCTCGTAATTTACCTGAAAGTGGAAAACAATGGAAAACAAGCGTAAATCCATATAAATGATATAAATAACGAGCATTATCGGGGGAAATTGACATTTAATATTCAGGACTATTTGATGTTATCAAATATCCCCCCACTTGAACTTTACTTGCCATCAAGTAGACCTTATTAGATAGATTCCTAAAAAGATATCTCCCAAAACCTGGAAAATATGAATTTACAAATCCCTTATGCTAGAATAAAACAAAGCCGAACACCTTACGAAAGGGGAACAAACACTCAAATCTCTCAACTACTCTAAGTGTCAATTTCGGGGTGATCACTCAATCGCACAGTCATAGCATGTATTCTATCATAAGCTTGGCGGTTACACAAATCTCCACCACTAGAGTTAAGGGCTAAACAATTCTCGAAGGCAATATGGGTAGACACGACAAAGGTTAAGGGGTGACTCGTCATTACTAACATGTCACAGCGAAGTGGACAAAATCAATGATACATGACCAAATCCATGGCCAAGACACCAAAGATTGCTCGCTGCATCACCTAGACACGCTTCATGACTAAAGGGTAGGATAAGACATGGGATATATAATTTGTGTAAAATGAAAAACAAGCAGGTAGTCTAAATCTATAGCCAAGTCATCACCACTTACCATCCGCCCAAAGTTCAAGCTTAGAAGTCTAGAGACCGGATCATGAAATGCGAGGTAGATGCGTCATTAGAGGACGTCGTGATGGGCATACTACCTTTTCTTCTTCTGTTGGCAAAACCACCAACTCCAATCTTCAAATATGACCGAGGTGGCCTCTTCGATACTAATCAATAAAGCTCATACTATAGTGCTTATAACATCGCACTTTACAATATCATAACTCAATCAACTTTTTCTCTTTCTTTTTTTTTTTTTTTTTTCGAATCATCATCATTTTTTTTTCCAACGTAAAATAATAACATAATATCCCCCCACTTGAGATGAACAATGAGAATTCGGGTGGTCTTCAATAATCTTCATAAATGTTGTCGATGAAAGCGTGATTTCCAAACCTTTCCACTCGAACCTTGAACTTAGGCAAATGATGACTTCCCAATCACAAATAAAGACTACAGGGTAGGCTAAGGTGTATAGGTGTAACGAAACAATATATTGGGTTGACAAAATGAAATGAATGGCTCAGAAGGGTGTATCTAGGGGTATCTTGCACTAAAGGGGAGTGCAACAAAAGGGTTTCACATGGGGGTCGAAAAGTCTAGGTGACTAATCGATAGACTCACAATGGTAGGCTGTATGGGTGATAGTCCTATAATATTGCCTTCTAAAACTGAAAAGTCCAAATACATCGAGCTAACTCAACATACCTCGTCTATGGTCTCGAAATGATGCAAAGGCCAAGTTCTAAAGTTTACAAGCTACCGGCACACTCATAATTTGGTGGATTTGGGGTAAAATATTGGAAACGGATAAGGCTAATCTCACCATGTAATGTCAAGGGTTGTATGTGCTCGGCTAAGGTCTAATCTAGTTAGGTTCGGAAAAACATGTCAAAATTTTCAAAATGGCACAATTTTTCAAAATAAACTAGAAAAATGAGGGCGAAATAAAGTTCAAGAGATAATTCTACTCCCGTCCCCCCACTTGAATTGTACAAAGTCTTTTTTGTACTAGGCATTAAAATAAAGGTGAAGAAAAAGGTAGAATTAGAGCGAGAACTTCCCTGAAATTTGCTCCAAAAAGAAGAAGGCCCACGAGAAAGAACCGTGCCTTCGTTTAAGCGTCATGAACAAACTTCAATCCCTGAAATCATAATACCGACAAGCATAATTCTAAAAAGAAATAATAAAATAAAATAAAATGAAAAACAAACCTAACTCACTTTCGTAGGAATCACGGTTGCATTTAGCGAATGCAACAAGCCTTTTAAACCACTTGGTGTCCCAAGTAGACGAGTGAAGTCTCGTGAGGGTTTACAGGGAACACACCCACAAAGTTCATTTAAAAACTAATACAAGGTTATTGTGTTTTAAAATGAAAGAATTAAATCAGAGGAGAGTTACGTCGTAACTCCTATGAGGGAGTTACGTCGTAACTGGCAAAACCTGGTATGAGCTGTGAAGCGAGTAGTTACGGCGTAACCACTGAGATGGAATTATGCCGTAATTGGTAATGCGTCAAGAATGCTGCTGCTAAAATGTTGGTTACGGCGTAATCACCAAGATGAGTTACGCCGTAACTCTGTTCAAATCAGCAACTGCAGCAGTAATTACTTCTTTGTCTCCTGCAAAAATGGTTAGAAAACACGAAACCTAACAGAAAGGAAATAAAAACAAAAGAAAGGGATAATTCGGGTTGTCTCCCGAAAGAGCACTTTTCTTTATTAACGAGTCTTTAAGTTAGACTCAGAGCCGCGGGGATCCTATGGGGGCCTTTGAGCTTGCCCGACTTCTTCCATGTCTTTCATTGAATAAGGCTGGTCCCAAACATGCGGTGAAACATAACGAGTCATGGAGTATCTTTTTTGCAGAAAATTAGCTCGTGCCCATTCGAAACGAAACCTAGCCTCTTCTTCCTCATCAATTTGAGCATACCCAAACTTTACTCGTAACCAATTTTCAAATGAGATCCCCCTGTATCCTACATTGCTCCTCTTATCTTCGTCAAAACATGCCCATTCTTTGCGTTTGAGCCATTTAGGTTCAGGATATTTTCCTCCATCGCAAATCTTGCGATTGGGGTTACATGTAGGCCATGCCAAGGTGTATTCATCGTGCATCATAACTGGTTTGCAGAAATGAATGGTCCAGTTAATGTCGGAGAACCATTCGCAAAAAGCACTATGCTCTTGTAACCACTTTTTTCTGATATCTTCTTCTTTTTCCCAGCACCACCAAACTTTTGCAGCTTCTTTAATCGTCCGAATGAGATACTCCCCTCCTCCATTACATCCTTTTTGGAAAGGGGAACATGTGGGAAATATTACTCTAGTCCCTTCAGGTAAAGGAACACAACAGTGAACTCTTCCTTTTACAACGTAACTGGGAACAGAAAACGGGATTTCTTCCTCATCATCTTCATTGTCGCTGGATTCGGACTCCTGCAAATGGCTAAAAGATGAAGGTGGAAACCTATCGGATTCATCTAATTCTATTTTTGGTGGTTCCTTTGTAACAATTTTGTCTGGCTCAAGGCTCAAGGTTTTATCCAATTTAGACTCCACTATATCTCTATAGACTCCTCCGTAACGTGCCAATGTGTCAAGGAATGGTTTACCAAGAATCAAATGCTCCTTTTTGTCTTTCACATTATCGACTACCACAAATTCGGGGGCTGAGGTAATTTTATCGACCTTTACGCACATACCACCTGTAATACCTAAAGGGGTAATCTTAGTTTCAGTACCTGAATCAATCATGATATCCGTTTTCCAAAGGTGGATTATCCTCAGTTTTAAGAATATGGATAGAGGCATGATGTTTACACAAGACCCAAAGTCTACTACTCCCAAAATATCAATTTTACCAGCAGAACACGGAATGATTACCCCGCTTGCACTAACATCCTTAACCGAGAATAAACTTGATCCTAACCTGGATATGCCTTTCGGAGCATGGTTACGCCGGAACTCAGGAAAGTAGTTACGGCGTAACTCTTCCTGTTGGTCGGTATTCGCGACATCCAATATGTCGATTGAAGAAATACATTCCTCAATTACTTCTTGAGAATCATTGGTGAAAACAGCATTGCATTCCTCCTTACGCTTGGCTTCATTAAGTTCAATTCCATCAATCTCAGCACTGAGTTTTTCGATCATTTCTCCAAGATTTTTTAGGGTTTCGTCGTGCCTGGAAAGATTCTTATTTGTGTTTTCCTGGAAACCCTTTAACCAAATATCTTGTTCTTTTTGTTTCTAGGCCGAAGTCTCCAGGAATTTGTTAATTGTTTCTTCAAGACTGGGCTTTCTTTCTCCATAAGGCCCACGGTTGTAATTTCCACGATAACCATTACTATTTTGATTATCACCGTAAAATGGTCAATTTTCTCCATACTTAGCTTCTTCAATATCCTCTTCGTTCATATGAGGACAATTCTTCGTAAGATGTCCTCCTCCTAAGCTTTCACAACCCACTTGGATGGCATGAACGGTTTCTCTGACCTTCAGCATATCTCGACTGAGACTTTCAATTTTACTAGCGATTGCTGCAATTCCGTCGAGACTTCCGCCTTGGTTTCTTTTACTTCCACCGTCGTGCCATTTTTGAGAATGGTCCGCCATTTTTTGAATGGCTTCAATTGCAGTAGTAGGAGTCATGTTCGGGATAGGTCCTTGATAGTCCAACATATGTCTTGTAGTTACATTTATTCCTTTGTAGAAAATATTGACCTTCTGCTGGTTATTTAGATCATTGGTAGGACACTTATAAAGAAGATCGTTGTATCTGTCCCAAGCTTGATACAGAGTTTCGTCGTCTTCTTGTTTGAAATTATGGATCTCCAAAAGTTGATTAGAAATATTTGATGGCGGGCAATATCTTTGAATAAAGTGTTTCTTTAGTAGCGCCCAAGTATTAACTGCCCCGGCGGGCAATCTTTCGATCCATCTTCTGGCTGCTCCAGTAAGAGTCATTGGGAATACCCTAAGCATGACAACATCATGAGACACGCCCGGAATGTTGAAAAGGCTAGCGATGTATAGGACATTTTCAACGTGCTCATATGCGTCTTCGTCCCTGTTTCCCAAAAAAGGGTTAGCGCAAAGCTCCCTAATAAATTGGTTTTTAATCTCGAAACGAACATTCGCTCCGATGGCCTGTCTTACGAGACCCGACCCTTGATCTGCTCTAGTCAACGCCAAGTATTCCTCAAGAGTGAGGTCATCGATGTTAACAACTTCCATGGTACCTGAAAACTTGAAATATGATTGTGAGAAAAGTTTAAAAATGAAATGAAATGACTTAATATTAATCCTAATATAACTCCCCGGCAACGGCGCCAAAAACTTGATACAGGTTTTACTGACCAAGTCTTAATATTTATAGAGTCTCGCTATACCTATGGTCTACCCTAATGCACTAACGGGCAGTGTACCCGGTCGTGTGTAGTGTAGTAAATGGTAAAGCCGAGGTCGTCCCAAGAGCTATGTGTGTTGGATTATTACTAAGTCTAATTGTCACAGAATAATAATGGTTTTGATAGGGATTTAAATAATTAAACTACTAATGAAGAATATAAAATAAAAGTAAATAAATGGTAAAGGGAAATCAATAGAGGAATAGTGGTGCTAACTTGGTCAATCCTCCTAGCTAGTTATGTCTACGTCTACCTACTTTCAATTACTTCAGGTGGGGTCAAATTCGAGAGGACAGCATTTGGTCAATTCGCCCTAACCTATCAGCAAAGATGCCACCATAGGAGAAATCAGGCGCACCGTCAAAAGTCCTGTTGTTCCTGTTCCCCTAAGCGGAGTCATTAAGTACCGCTACATGCTAGAGTCTAAATAGTGAGTGCCCGGCCGTTAGGAACTTAGACACTACACCCCCCAATTCTTAAGTTCATCTAAACGATAGGTGATCAGTTGGTCAAATCGCACAACTAGAAAGGGTCGTCAGTTGGTCATATCTTACCCTTCCCGTCTCAGTCCGCTCACCTAGGGTCAGTTGGTCATATCTTCTAGGCAATTGGCCTCTATCGCCATTCAAAACTACCGAACCAAGGGTGACTACCAAAGAACTATGCATGCATACACTTAGAAATAATTGTACGGAAGTAAAGGTAAACGCAAACAAAACAATTAAGGAATCATAACTAGGCTAGCACCAAAGGGTGCTTAGCCGCTCATATTAATCATGCAAATCAATTCAATATTCAAAGTTACGAAATACATGAATTGAAAGTAAAAGAAATAATAAACGCTAAAGCTTATCGTAATGATGTGACTTCTCCCTTGGAAACAGCTCCGTATGCTCCCCTAGACCTGCCTTGAGCTTTTTCCCACATTCTCAGAGTGTTGTGTATGGAATGGGATGCTTTGAAATGCTGGAATTCGTGGGGTATTTATAGGCCAGGTCTGGGTTACGGCATAACCAATAGAGGAGTTACGCCGTAACCTTCTATTTCTTCGTAAATGCACTAGATCTGCTAGTTACGGCATAACCTTATAAGTGGTTACACCGTAGTCTTCAATAAACTCGGTTACGTCGTAAGTGATGCAGTAGTTACGGCGTAAGTATCAGCGGCGTGGAACCTCTTTTGACCTAATGGAGTTACGTCGTAACCTTTGGGAAGAGTTACACCGTAACCTCTTGATAAGTTGGACTTCTGGGTCACGCAATAGTTACGGCGTAATGTGAGAGACGAGTTACGCCGTAACTTCTTCAAAATAGGCATACTGTGATAAATCTTTAGTAATGTTTCCATTTCGGCGTCTCTTTAGATCCAATACTCGTAATTTACCTGAAAGTGGAAAACAATGGAAAACAAGCGTAAATCCATATAAATGATATAAATAACGAGCATTATCGGGGGAAATTGACACTTAATATTCAAGACTATTTGATGTTATCAACTTAAAATGATGAGTAAAAGGCCACTCATCAGATCACATCGGTTAGCGTCTAGAAACACTTCGATGCCTCTAGTACAACTCGAGCAAGGCTCCTGAAAAACCTTTTAATGATTTCTCATCATTATTATCCTTTTGTTTCTAATACCACGTTAAATAAAGATATGGAATTAAGTCATTCTTTATTCAACTATTCTGTTTCTCGTTTTAAGTGATTGACCAATGTTACCAAATCTTCTAAACATATTCAGGGGAGATTTTGGGTTCGGCCGCACAATCATCTTGTCAACCCTACGAGGGGCCCAGCAGTATTAAACTTCAAATAAATTTGAAGGAACAAATTATATCTTAACTACGAGACTAACTCAAAAACTTTGCAACACTTCTGGAAACAACCCTTATGACTACCAGTTACGAATAGCGTTAAGTTGCCCCGCAGAAATGCACTACATTTATGACACTTATCTGGTATCTCAAGTCTGAGGATAACTATTCACAATTTACTTATAACAATATCAATAAAGTAAATTATGTAGTTGGGATAAGTCCTATATTCAATTCATTGAATATCATCTGAAATTGGTATGTTTTCTCATCAATATACTTTCAAGTATATTCTACCACATCTCTCAGAATTGTCTTAGTTTAATGATATTCCCATATCACTAATTGACAACGGACAATTTAGAATAACTTAGTTACTCATGGATTAAACATGCAAATATAGGACAATAATATTATAAATGAAAATAAACATAATCAAAATTTTATTTCATCAAAATAATAAATGTTTACAATATCCTTTATCCAAATACTAATCACAGTTTTGCATGAAACTATTAGCCAAACGAAGTCCAATGCCATTGGCAAGTCCAATAAGCTTTTCTGTAGGTAAAGCCTTAGTGAAAGGATCAACTAAGTTGTCATATGTGTGAACTTTCAATAGATTAATTTTACCTTCGCGGACTTGTTCCCGAACATAGTGATACTTCCATAGAAAATGTCTGGTGCCCTTCATGACTCCAGGTTCATTGGCAAATATGATTGCAGCAGAATTGTCACAATACATATCAATAGACGATTCAATTGAAGGCATAACACCAATCCCCGAAATGAATTTCCTAATCCAAACAGCATCCATTGCAGCTTTCGAAACAACTATGTATTCAGCCTTTGTCGCAGACATCGCAATCGTGCTCTACTTCTTGCTCTTCCAGTCAACTGCTCCTCCATTGATGACAAAGACATAACCCGTATGAGACTTCATATCATCTTTATCACACTACCAGGATGCATCACAGAAACCTGTAACACCAAGCTTTGTGTCTGGATTTCAACCATAATCTAAAAACATATCTTTTGTATTCCTAAGATACTTTAGAATATATTTAACAGTAGTCCAGTGAAGTTCACCTGGATTATGTTGATATCGACTGGTCATGTTTTGAGCGAACGCCACATCTGGCCTTGTGCATCTCACAGCATACATAATAGATCCTACTGCCGAAGCATAAGGAACTTTATGCATGCGTGCCACTTCAGCAGGTTTTGAAGCACACATATCGCTACATAAGCCATGCTTTACTTCCATCGGCAAATATCCTTTCTTGAAATTTTGCATATTGAATCTCTTCAATATTTTATCAATGTAAGCGCTTTGACTTAAACCAACTAACCTCTTTGATCTATCTCGGTAGATCTTGATTCCCTGAATGTATGCAGCTTCTCCTAAATCCTTCATGGAAAAACACTGTCCAAGATATGCCTCAACACTTTGCAAACTTGGAATGTCTTTTCCCATAATTAATATGTCGTCGACATAAAGGATAAAAAAAATTACATCACTCCCACTAACTTTTTAATATACACATGGCTCATCAAGATTTTGAATAAATTCATACCGTTTGATTTCTTCATCAAATCTCTTATTCCATTGCCTCGATGCTGGCTTCAATCCATAAATGGACCTTTGAAGTTTGCATACACGGTTTGGAAATTGTGGATTCACGAACCCCTCAGGTTGCTTTATATAGATGTCTTCATCTAAGTGACCATTCAAGAAGGCGGTTTTGACACCCATATGCCATATCTCATAGTCATAATACGCTGCTATAGCTATGAGAATTCTAATAGCTCTAATGTCTGCTACAGGAGAAAAAGTCTCCTCATAATCTATGCCAAAATTTTGAGTAAAACCTTGCGCAACTAGACGAGCTTTATAGATGTGTACATTGCCATCCATGTCAGTCTTTATTTTATAGAGCCACTTACTTCCAACCACCGTAGCATTTGGAGGTAAGTTAACCTCTTCCCAGACTTCATTATCTTTCATGGATTGCATTTCCCCATTCATTGCAACTTGCCATTTATCATTTTCAGGACTTGCCATGACAGATCTATTATTAGCAGGCTCTCCAAGATCTCCTAATATAATTTCCTCAACTTCTACGTTAAGACATAGACGTTCAGGTGCACGCGCAGTCCTTACAGATCTATGAATGGGAATCACTTCAACTTCTGGTGGAGGACCCAGAATATCAGGTCCTACCAGAAGTACGTTAGTGTTTTCAGAAGGTAATGTATCTTCATGATCATCTTCCAGATCATAAACTCTCCCACTGAATTCTTGTGATACGAGATACTTTTCAAGAAAATCTCCATACCTAGCAACAATTACTTTATTTTCAGTTGGATAGTGTAACACCCCCAAATTTTGTTTAGCGGAAGCATACGTGTTATTCGGGAGCGTTACGGGATTGGTGAATCGTAACACAAGTAATAAAGAACGGAATACATACTCCGTTTGATTTCATGAAATAGATTTAAAACATTGTCTTACAACATAGTTTAAATAAATGGGCGCATCCCATTAGTTTTAGTGGTCCCAATGTAAAAACATCATTTTTGTGTAAAAACACTTCTTTAATACTACTACGACCATACATCCGCTTCTTTCCTTGCCTTCATGAACATAACTTAAACACCTGAGAAAATATGCTAAAAGGTCAGCTAAAAGCTGGTGAGTTCATAGGTTTAAGTTAAAATAGTAAGCTTGGACCATAAGCAAAGTCATATAATCATTACAACGAATATAATGTTATATGGATGAAAGTCTATTACGTTAGCTCTAAGTTCATGCAACCGATACTACGACAGTTTCTGTATGCTAAAAGATGTCATACAATATAGGGGCCCATAGTAAGTGTTTTGTCCCTCAACACTTGATTACGACATGGTATACGTTTCGCCTTGGCCTAAGCATGGCCAACCGAACGGAGGAGTCACCCTCAATAGATCTATTTATAACATTCGCGTTTCCCAATGGGGAATTGACGGTTCATGAAAAAGGGCATTCTCTAGGGACATAAGGGCTTAGGCTAAACCACGTAATAGTAATCATGTAATAGCTTTGGTCCATAAAATGTTTTGCATATTTCTCACCCCAAAATGTATAAAACAATTTATCAAGTAAAAGTGGGGCTATGAAACTCACCTTAGCAAATGTGCAATCCAAATGTGGGATTAGTGATGGTTGTGGAGCGGCACCGACACGCGACCTAGATAAGGAGGGTAACGTTTTAGTTCATTTTTTTAAGTATTGCTTACTCAAAATAGTTTAATTGTATTAAAGTTAAACTTTAGTTTGTAAAATTCGTAAAAATGATTTTACTAACAAGTATATGAAGTATATATACTTTTCTTGTTGACAATGATATGGTTTTAACTTCCAAAGTTTGATATGAAAAATATTTATAGCATTTAACTAGTAAGTATATAAATATGCATATACTTATTTTAGTTGACACAAAATGGTATTGCCAAAGTTTATAACTAATTGGGTTCATTTTCTAATTACCGTTAGAAAATGTTTATGTTAAGTTGAAACTTTAAATTTGAATATATATGGTGAAATGACATTGCGGTCTTTAGTTATTTATCAAACTTGTCTTAATATATAGTTCAAAATGGAAGTTTACTTGACGTGCAGTTGTTTACATGCCGGCGTTAAGCGTTAATGTAGACAATATTAAGTGAGATATGTTTTAAAACAATCGTTGTCTAAAAAAAAATAGACTTTGCACTTGTTTACTTGTTAAGCTCGTGATTGTATATTCTAAGTGGAAAAATTCGGATACGCGGTAAATGAGTTTAGTTTTATAGTTGACTATAAACCAAGTGTCTCGTTTTTATTCTGTTGCTTAGTTTGAATTACAAATTTCGAACACCCCAACATCACAGCGGGCTGCGGCCCAGCGTGGGATACATGGTTTGGGCTTAAGCTCCAAGTCCATCCAAAATCCTTACTAGTGAAAACATTGTTATAGTTGGGCTGTGGCCCAAAAACTTGCTGGAACATGGTTTGTTAACCATTTCAAAGGCAGAAATCTTGCTAACAAGGAAATTATGGAGCGCAGGCCAAACGCATGATGAAAGATGATATGGCTAAGAATTCATTTGAGGTGGTCGTGGGGTTCCGAACAAGATGTTATTATTTCGAAGTTAGACTCAAGCCGAGGATGTGGCGCACCATGCGCTAGTCGAGTACTACTCAACCCGATTTTTCTCCGACATCCTAACATACCACTACTAATCATGACATACTATGGGTTGATCGAATTTATTTGGCAATGGGTATTCTCGACTTGGATTTTATCCTAGACGAACGCAACGAGTATATCATGAACATATAGGAATATATCAAGGCTTCAAATGTTGACATTCAAACTATATGCATAGCGCTAAAGAAGTTAATGAGGCCGGGCAAATGTCGAGTACTACTCGACTCGGCCTTACCCCATTTATGCAAGTTTCGAGCACCAACAACGACATCACAACCAAAGCACACTCTCGGTTTCATTATCGTTTAGTACTAGTAGACTTACAAAACTTAACCCTTCTTAAGCTTCCCTTATTTGACCGAAAACCAAATCGGCTCAAGTTTGTAAGCGACAACTTGCATCTAAGACAACATGGGTTGTTTATTAACACAATGGTTATAACGTCAAGTACCACTAATTCTAAGTCTAAGTTTTACAAAACTCAACCTTGTTTTCTTTGTTTCATGGACTCGACAACAACAACAACAATGAGACCTAATGGCAAAAACCAAGTTTTTTTTCATGAGATTTTATTCATTCACCAACAACATAAAAACTTATTAACACCTACCCACTAATCGACTAACCAACTTCAAAACTTGACATGAAACTCAAGAACAATAAGCAAATCGACATGACCCAAATTTGTGTAACAATTTCATTGATAAATTTCTTTCAAACTTAATATTATAACAACATAAACATTACAACAGGGAAATTAAATAACCTCAACTCGTGAGTGATGCGTGAGGAACGAAGATCGTTTCTTGGATTTGGAACCAACGAGACTTGAATTAACTCCAAAATACCTCCAATTGCAAAACCCCCAATTCAATTTTAGGAAACCCTAACTTTCACAAACCCTAGCTTTTGGGTAAAATTGAAATTGAAACTGAGTTTGGGGTTTTTGCATCTCCACTAGAGATATAGAAGTATTTTTGGGAAGGGGCTTGACCTCTCTCTCTTCTTGGTGTTTGGATTGAAACCGAAATTGGCTAGCTTCCAAGGATAGACGAATCTTGTGAATTGGCTCAAGATAGATTGGAGTAGAGATATGTTTCTCTTGAATGATATTATTTTGATTCCCCTTGGATTCGTTCGAACCATGGCAGGCGCATCAAGGATGGTTTTGAGAAGAAATCTTACATGGTTTTGGTATGAGTGAGAAGAACAAAATGGAAAGACATGTCGGGTTTTTCTCCTTTTGGGAGATTCGGCCTAGGAGAGGCGCAGGGTGTATAGGTTGAAGAAGAAGATTGCTATCTTCCTTTTCCTGATTTTTGGTACCTTGTTTTGTCGTGTGTGGATGAGAAGGTCAAAGACATTACCTCAAGTTTTTAAAGTAAAGAATGTATTTTAGTGATAATGCATTTAGGTGGGTTTGTATATGTATTTATTTTACTTAGGTATATTTAGACTTTTAATTTATTTGAGTAAGTATATGTATGTAGGAAAATTATTGTATAAAATGTATGCCTATGCATTATACTTATGTATGTTTGCACTTGAGCCTTATAAAAGTTATTGTTTAAATGATAGTGTGTTAAATATTGTGTGTCCTGCGAAGTCATATTGTGACCAAAGTTTCATTGTTTGATAACTTTTCCTTCGTAGTATTTTATTGTTACGTGTCTGAAATATTTTTATCTTTGTAATATTCCATGTCGTGGACATTTGTTATTTGTTTTATCTAGTCCTTATCGTAGTGTCGGTACGCGTGCAGTGTCGGTCACTGAGGTAAACGAGATAACCTCTCGTCTTACAATTTAAATCATAAGACAATAATGAAATATTCATAAAATGATATGAATGCAAGAGTGGTGAAATCTTTATTGTATGCGAGTCATCTACTCAAATGATCAGGCAAAGCTTATGCATGCTTAATGACTCATGCTTAGTAATAATAAATTACTAATTATCAGTTAAATTTTAGTGAAAATTTACCGTGTGTCACATCCTCCCCGCCTTGGAAGAGAAAACCGTCCTCGGTTTTCAGTTAGGATTACTTGATGAAGTGGAGAAAAGGTGTGGGTATTTGCGCTTGAATTGATCTTCACGCTCCCATGTGTATTCTGGACCTCTTTGAGAGTTCCAACGGACTTTGACGATAGGAATGCGGCTTTGCTTAAGCCGTTTGATTTCTCTATCCATAACTTCAATGGGTTCCTCGAAAAAATTCAATCTTTCGTCAACTTGGATTTCCTCTAAAGGAATGGCAAGAGTTTCGTCGGTAAGACATTTCTTCAAGTTGCACACGTGAAACACGTTGTGCACAGAGCTGAGTTCTTGTGGCAATTCAAGTCGGTATGCTACTGGTCCGATTCTCGCGAGAATTTTGAAAGGTCCAATATAACGAGGATTTAACTTTCCACGTTTTCCAAAACGGATCACGCCCTTCCACGGCGCAACTTTGAGCATAACTTTATCTCTCACTTGAAACTCAAGTGGTTTCCTCCTTTTATCCGCGTAGCTCTTTTGACGGTCACGAGCTGCTTGTAGTCGGCTTTTGATTTGTACAATCTTCTCGGTAGTTTCTTGGATTAACTCCGGACCAGTAAGTTGACTTTCTCCAACTTCGGCCCAACACACAGGTGATCTACATTTTCGACCATAGAGTGCTTCATATGGTGCGGCTTTATACTTGTGTGATAGCTGTTATTGTAAGAAAATTCAGCTAGTGGCAAGTGCTTATCCCAGCCATTTCCAAAGTCTATCACACATGCTCTTAGCATATCCTCCAGTGTTTGGATTGTTCTCTCGCTCTGTCCATCAGTTTGAGGATGGTAAGCGGTGCTCATGTCGAGGTTAGACCCTAAAGCATCTTGAAGTGATTTCCAGAAGTTTGAGGTGAAACGGCTATCTCTGTCTGAAATGATGGAGATTGGTACACCATGGCGTGCGATGATTTCCTTCAGGTATAGTTGTGCAAGTTTTTCCATACCATCACTTTCTTTCATCGATAGGAAATGTGCTGACTTGGTGAGACGGTCAACTATTACCCAAATAGTGTCGTAGCCTTTAGAGGTTTTAGGTAACTTAGTGATAAAGTCCATTGTTATACGTTCCCATTTCCACTCGGGGATTTCGGGCTGTACTAGTAGGCCTGAGGGTCTCTGATGTTCAGCTTTAACCTTTGAACATGTTAAACACCGGCTGACATATGTTGCAATGTCGGCTTTCATGTTTGGCCACCAGTACAATTTCTTCAGATCAAGGTACATTTTGTCGGATCCTGGGTGTATGAAGTATTTAGACTTGTGGGATTCGTGCATAATAATGTCGCGAATTCCTCCGTAGAGTGGTATCCAACTTCGCTCTTTGAAACACAAAGTTCCATCCGACCTTTTCACGAATCCATTTTCACTTTCTGGCATTCCGTGAAGGTTCTCATTCGGACGATTTTCCCCCTTGAGTGCTTCTAATTGAGCCTCAAGAATCTTGGTTGGAAGAGGTGAACTAATTGTCATACCCAAGGATCTGACTCTAAGAGGTTGTGGTCGCTCTTTCCTACTGAGAGCATCAGCAACTACATTTGCTTTACCCGGATGGTAACGAATCTCGCAGTCATAATCACTGAGTAATTCCAACCATCGGCGCTGTCTCATGTTCAGTTCTTTCTGATCCAAAATGTGTTGAAGACTTTTGTGATCGGTGTATACGACACACTTTGTGCCATACAAGTAGTGTCTCCAAATCCTGAGTGCGAACACAACTGATCCTAACTCCAAGTCGTGCGTTGTGTAGTTTTTCTCATGAGTCTTCAACTGGCGAGAGGTGTATGCTATCACTTTCTCTCTTTGCATTAGCACCTCTCCAAGCCCTTTGTGTGAAGCGTCGCAATAAACAACAAAGTCTTCACTACCCTCAGGTAAGGCCAGTATGGGTACACTACACAACTTTTCTTTAAGGTGTTGAAAAGCTTCTTCTTCCTTTTCTCCCCAGTCAAACTTGGTGTTTTTCTGGGTTAGTTTGGTCAAAGATTTGGCAATCTTTGAGAAACCTTCAATGAACCTTCTGTAGTATCCAGCGAGTCCTAAGAATTGGCGTATTTTAGTAGGAGTTGTGGGTGTCGCCGAATCCTTTATTGACTCGATCTTAGCGGGATCTATATGTATGCCCTGACTGTCGATTACATGGCCTAAGAATTGCACAGTAGGTATCCAAAACTCACACTTTGAGAACTTCGCATACAGTTCTTCCTTCTTCAACAATTCCAAGATCAATCTAAGATGCTCTTCGTGTTCTTTCACACTCTTGGAATAAATTAGGATATCGTCAATGAATACTATCACAAATTTATCCAAGTAGGGTTTACACACTCGGTTCATGAGGTCCATGAACACAGCTGGCGCGTTGGTTAACCCAAAAGCATGACTTGGAACTCGTAATGTCCATAACGAGTTCTGAAGGCGGTTTTGGGAATGTCTTCTTCCCGAACTCTTAGTTGATGGTATCCGGACCTTAAGTCGATTTTTGAATAAACGCTTGAACCCTGAAGTTGGTCCAATAAGTCATCGATTCTCGGTAGTGGGTAGCGGTTCTTAATGGTTAGTTTATTCAATTCACGATAGTCAATGCACATTCTGAAAGTTCCGTCCTTCTTCTTGACGAATAAGACTGGTGCTCCCCATGGTTATGAGCTCGGTCTAATGAATCCTTTTTCCGCAAGTTCCGACAACTGGTTCGATAACTCCTGGAGTTCCGTTGGAGCTAACCGATAAGGTGCTCTTGCCACTGGCGCGGCACCAGGCACTAAATCGATCTGAAATTCAACTTGTCGGATCGGCGGGAGTCCTGGCAAATCTTCGGGAAAGACTTTAGGAAATTCTCTTACTATCGGCACGTCTTCCAGACGTTTTTCTTCCCCTTCTTTTTCGTCCTTTCCGGTGACTTGTGCTAGGAAGATGTGACATCCTTCCTCGATACACCTTAACACCTTGGTACAGGAAATGACATGCAGTCTTGAAGCGTTTCTTCTGTCACTTCTGTCTCCTTTTATTGTTAGGACTTCATCTCCATAGGGTATTCGAACGAGCTTCTCGTCACAAATGATGGCAGCATGATATTTTGCTAACCAATCCATTCCGACAATGACATCGAAACTACCCAATGCTACTGGTATCAAGTCGATATTGAATGGGTGGTTCATCAGGTTAAGGGTGCAACCTCTTATGATGGTATCTACCCTTTCTATGTTACCGTTAGCTAATTCCACGTTGTATGCATTTCCTAATGTAGTTGGGGCAATATCGAGTAGTGGACTAAATGTATTAGAAACAAAACTCCTATCGGCCCCCGTATCGAACAATATGGATGCATAACGGTTATTTATAAGGAACGTACCCGTCACAACATTCGGGTCTTCCTGAGCTTCCACTTTGGTTACAGCATAGACTCTCCCACGAGCTCCTTCGCCATTTCCCTGATTACTCGTCTGTCCAACATTTCCCTGAATCCTGCCATTCCCATGGCTTCCTGGATTTCCTCGGTTTCCTTGATTTCCTCCATGGCCTTGGTTCCTGGTCTTTCGGCATTCATTCTTATAATGCCCTTTTTCACCACAACCAAAGCATGTTATAGCGGCTTTTGGGTCCTGAGTCGGGGCTGTTTGAACCGTCGCCAATGACTTGGACTTGCAGTTTCTGGTTAAGTGTCCGATTTTCTGACAATTACAGCACTTGACTGTACACTGTCCCTTGTGATGTAGTATGCATCGATTACACAATGGAGCAGTCCCTGAGTATGGTTTTCTTTCCCCAACATTCACTGCATAAGCTCTAGCAACATTTTGCCTCTTGTTTTGATTGTTGCGGTTGTTCCTACTGTTGTTGCCACGGTATTCATAGTTGTTGTAACCTTGAGAAGGGTCATCCCATTTCCTCTTATTGTCGACCACTTTGTCCATGGAATCCTCAATCACTTGGTCCATGAGTTTGTTGGCTACTTCGATGGTTTCATGAAGATCAACAGCCTTAGAAGTGGTGACATTGCCCTTGATAGGTTGGGGCAGTCCTCCGATATATCTCTCTAACAATCGGGTCTCAGTGGGAACCATTTTGGGACACAATAAGGCTAGTTCTTGAAATCGCTGATTATAAGCAGCCATATTGGTGCCTTGAACCTTGAGGTTCCAAAACTCATGTTCGAGCTTCTTGATCTCATTACGAGGATAGTACTTTCGAAGTACCATTTCCTTGAAGTTCTCCCATGGCATGGCATAGGCAACATCGATACTAGCAGATTTCAGAAAATTGTTCCACCAGGTCAAAGCAGCATCCGTGAAAGTGAATGATGCATACTTAACCTTAGACTCTTCTTCACAATTGCAGATTCAGAACACAGTCTCGAGCTTTTTGATCCATCTAGTCAGACCGACAGCTCCTTCGGTTCCACTAAAGCCTCCAGTCATGGTTTTACGAAAGTCTTGATAAGTACAAGTGCGGCTGTGAGTGGGTGGTCTTGAAGTTCCAGCATTAGTAGACGAGTGGTTTGCTGCAGCCAAAGCGGCGTTTACCCGCTCATTGACTAGTTGGTCAATCATGGCTTGATTCATGATAGGTTGGATTGGAGTAGCCCTAGCAGGAGTAGTGGCTTCAGCAGTCTGATCGTGTGTGACTCTGTTTGGAATAGCAGCATTTGCAGCTTGGTTGCGAGTGACTCTCCCTGGAATTGGAGCATTGGAAGCTCCACCAGGGTTGGTACGTTTTGATCTTCGTTTTGGCGGCATTTCTGTAGTAGGAAAGGTGATAAGATATATGACCTTTTAATCAAGGTAAGTGCCAAGTAATAGTGTAAATATCGTAGATAGATCATATGAGCAATCTATAAAAGAAGAGACAATTGGATAGGAAAATAAGTTTGACATAGATAGAACTTCGGTTACAAGGTTCCTACGGTACATGATGAGATACTAGCTGGAATACAACCGAAATACAACGAAATACAACGGAAATATAACTGAAGTACAAGAGTAATAACTAACACTAACTGTTATAGTTCAGTTTAGTGTAATACATCATGCAATGGGATCTAAGGATGTCCACGCTCGGTACGTAGTCGCTCGATGGTAGCAACTAACTCTCGCTGCGTATCCTCCAAACTCGCGATACGCCTCATCTGAGATGCTAACATAGACTCTAAACCAGTAGTCCTCTGCCATCCTTCTCTGACAGTATCTCTAGCAATCCACTGGACGCGCTCTAACTCCTCTAGTCGTTCGTGCATCTGGGTCTGACCTCTGCCCAAGGCTCGTGCTCTGCTGTCCAACTCTCTGACGTCCTCAACCTGAGCCTCAACCCGAAGACCCAGTCGAATCCGCTCGTGTCTCTCGAGCTCCACGCTCTCATACAATACATCAGTAACTCGATCTAAACCCTCAACACGCTGCTCGCAAGCTTGCAAGTGTGTTGGATCGACTCTCTCTAGCTGATCAGTATGGACTCCTAGCAGAGTCTCATGAGAGTCCAACTGAATAAATATCCTCTCAGTGAGGGTCAGATCACCTTCAGGAGATCCTGATAGGTCTGGCTCGGACTGTGCCTCAACCGGTGCAGCTTCCTCAATGGTCTCAAGCTGTCTAGTGGCGCGCTCAAGGCGCTCCATGTCTGCTGCAGATGGTATGAATGAAGGTGATGACGGACTGTAGCTCGGACTGGCGATGTGTGGTACTGAACTGATCAAGCAATCAATATCTCTCCAAGCAACCTCACTACTCTCCTCCTGACTGTGGAGAAAAGCGGCTCTCTGTCCTAATCCAAATGGTGCATCAATATCCATGTCCTCGCCCAACCTCTGAGCCATCCTGGAGCTCTGTCCTATATCTCGAATACTCTGGACAATCTCCAGACCCAGTATATCCATATCTGCTACTGTGCTAACATGTCCAGGGACACTCTCAGTCGGTATAGGCTCTGGTAGTTCCTCCTCAGGATCCTCTTCCGGATCTTCTTCCGGGTCTTCCTCTGAGTAGGAATCGGTAGATCTCCTGAGTCTCTAATGAGGTGGTGACTCAGTGGGTGATGGTGTTAGTGACTCTGAAGTAGTAGAAGGACCCATGTAAGCAGCGCGGGTCATCCGAGAAGCTAGTGCAGGCACATATGAATACCGCTCTCGATATCCAGGTACTCGCACAATCATGCGGGGTTTTTGCCTGCGCGTCAACAAAGCTGATGGAGTGGTGGTAAGGGTAGGTATAGATGGAGTAGGTGCAATAACTGGCTGAGCTGCTAATGTGGCCTGAATATACGGATCAGTGGCTAAGTGTGCAAGCTAACGGATGGTAGGTGAGTGAGCTAGTAGGATGTCCTCCTGAACATCGTGAGGGAAGGCTGGTGAAGGCATAGTCTGTGACAAGAAGGTGCATATGTGTAAGTATGTGGAAAAATATTCTCAATATGAAATGGTGCATAAGTAAATAGGAAATAAAACATGTAATCCTATTTAAATAAATTCTAAGTAGAATAGCAAGTAAGGCAAGCGGCAGTCGGCGGTCGTAGCATGATGTTTTTGGTGAAAAGTAGTTATAGTTTAGGGTTTATATGTACCTAGTTCTCTATAACCTTGGCTCTGATACCAATCTGTAACACCCCCAAATTTTGTTTAGCGGAAGCATACGTGCTATTCGGGAGCGTTACGGGATTGGTGAATCGTAACACAAGTAATAAAGAACGGAATACATACTCCGTTTGATTTCATGAAATAGATTTAAAACATTGTCTTACAACATAGTTTAAATAAATGGGCGCATCCCATTAGTTTTAGTGGTCCCAATGTAAAAACATCATTTTTATGTAAAAACACTTCTTTAATACTACTACGATCATACATCCGCTTCTTGCCTTGCCTTCATGAACATAACTTAAACACCTGAGAAACTATGCTAAAAGGTCAGCTAAAAGCTGGTGAGTTCATAGGTTTAAGTTAAAATAGTAAGCTTGGACCATAAGCAAAGTCATATAATCATTACAACGAATATAATGTTATATGGATGAAAGTCTATTACGTTAGCTCTAAGTTCATGCAACCGATACTACGACAGTTTCTGTATGCTAAAAGATGTCATACAATATAGGGGCCCATAGTAAGTGTTTTGTCCCTCAACACTTAATTCCGACATGGTATACGTTTCGCCTTGGCCTAAGCATGGCCAACCGAACGGAGGAGTCACCCTCAATAGATCTATTTATAACATTCGCGTTTCCCAATGGGGAATTGACGGTTCATGAAAAAGGGCATTCTCTAGGGACATAAGGGCTTAGGCTAAACCACGTAATAGTAATCATGTAATAGTTTTGGTCCATAAAATGTTTTGCATATTTCTCACCCCAAAATGTATAAAACAATTTATCAAGTAAAAGTGGGGCTATGAAACTCACCTTAGCAAATGTGCAATCCAAATGTGGGATTAGTGATGGTTGTGGAGCGGCACCGACACGCGACCTAGATAAGGAGGGTAACGTTTTAGTTCATTGTTTTAAGTATTGCTTACTCAAAATAGTTTAATTCTATTAAAGTTAAACTTTAGTTTGTAAAATTCGTAAAAATGATTTTACTAACAAGTATATGAAGTATATATACTTTTCTTGTTGACAATGATATGGTTTTAACTTCCAAAGTTTGATATGAAAAATATTTATAGCATTTAACTAGTAAGTATATAAATATGCATATACTTATTTTAGTTGACACAAAATGGTATTGCCAAAGTTTATAACTAATTGGGTTCATTTTCTAATTACCGTTAGAAAATGTTTATGTTAAGTTGAAACTTTAAATTTGAATATATATGGTGAAATGACATTGCGGTCTTTAGTTATTTATCAAACTTGTCTTAATATATAGTTCAAAATGGAAGTTTACTTGACGTGCAGTTGTTTACATGCCGGCGTTAAGCGTTAATGTAGACAATATTAAGTGAGATATGTTTTAAAACAATCGTTGTCTAAAAAAGATAGACTTTGCACTTGTTTACTTGTTAAGCTCGTGATTGTATATTCTAAGTGGAAAAATTCGGATACGCGGTAAATGAGTTTAGTTTTATAGTTGACTATAAACCAAGTGTCTCGTTTTTATTCTGTCCTTAGTTTGAATTACAAATTTCGAACACCCCAACATCACAGCGGGCTGCGGCCCAGCGTGGGATACATGGTTTGGGCTTAAGCTCCAAGTCCATCCAAAATCCTTATTAGTGAAAACATGGTTATAGTTGGGTTGTGGCCCAAAAACTTGCTGGAACATGGTTTGTTAACCATTTCAAAGGCAGAAATCTTGCTAACAAGGAAATTATGGAGTGCAAGCCAAACGCATGATGTAAGATGATATGGCCAAGAATGCATTTGAGGTGGTCGTGGGGTTCCGAACAAGATGTTATTATTTCGAAGTTAGACTCAAGCCGAGGATGTGGCGCACCATGCGCTAGTCGAGTACTACTCAACCCGATTTTTCTCCGACATCCTAACATACCACTACTAATCATGACATACTATGGGTTGATCGAATTTATTTGGCAATGGGTATTCTCGACTTGGCTCTTATCCTAGACGAACGCAACGAGTATATCATGAACATATAGGAATATATCAAGGCTTCAAATGTTGACATTCAAACTATATGCATAGCGCTAAAGAAGTTAATGAGGCCAGGCAAATGTCGAGTACTACTCGACTCGGCCTTACCCCATTTATGCAAGTTTCGAGCACCAACAATGACATCACAACCAAAGCACACTCTCGGATTCATTATCGTTTAGTACTAGTAGACTTACAAAACTTAACCCTTCTTAAGCTTCCCTTATTTGACCGAAAACCAAATCGGCTCAAGTTTGTAAGCGACAACTTGCATCTAAGACAACATGGGTTGTTTATTAACACAATGGTTTTAACGTCAAGTACCACTAATTCTAAGTCTAAGTTTTACAAAACTCAACCTTGTTTTCTTTGTTTCTTGGACTCGACAACAACAACAACAACAATGAGACCTAATGGCCAAAACCAAGTTTTTTTTTCATGAGATTTTATTCATTCACCAACAACATAAAAACTTATTAACACCTACCCACTAATCGAGTAACCAACTTCAAAACTTGACATAAAACTCAAGAACAATAAGCAAATCGACATGACCCAAATTTGTGTAACAATTTCATTGATAAATTTCTTTCAAACTTAATATTATAACAACATAAACATTACAACAGGGAAATTAAATAACCTCAACTCGTGAGTGATGCGTGAGGAACGAAGATCGTTTCTTGGATTTGGAACCAACGAGACTTGAATTAACTCCAAAATACCTCCAATTGCAAATCCCCAATTCAATTTTAGGAAACCCTAACTTTCACAAACCCTAGCTTTTGGGTAAAATTGAAATTGAAACTGAGTTTGGGGTTTTTGCATCTCCACTAGAGATATAGAAGTATTTTTGGGAAGGGGCTTGACCTCTCTCTCTTCTTGGTGTTTGGATTGAAACCGAAATTGGCTAGTTTCCAAGGATAGACGAATCTTGTGAATTGGCTCAAGATAGATTGGAGTAGATATATGTTTCTCTTGAATGATCTTATTTTGATTCCCCTTGGATTCGTTCGAACCATGGCAGGCGCATCAAGGATGGTTTTGAGAAGAAATCTTTCATGGTTTTGGTATGAGTGAGAAGAACAAAATGGAAAGACATGTCGGGTTTTTATCCTTTTGGGAGATTCGGCCTAGGAGAGGCGCAGGGTGTATAGGTTGAAGAAGAAGATTGCTATCTTCCTTTTCCTGATTTTTGGTACCTTGTTTTGTCGTGTGTGGATGAGAAGGTCAAAGACATTATCTCAAGTTTTTAAAGTAAAGAATGTAGTTTAGTGATAATGCATTTAGGTGGGTTTGTATATGTATTTATTTTACTTAGGTATATGTAGACTTTTAATTTATTTGAGTAAGTATATGTATGTAGGAAAATTATTGTATAAAATGTATGCCTATGCATTATACTTATGTATGTTTGCACTTGAGCCTTATAAAAGTTATTGTTTAAATGATAGTTTGTTAAATATTTTGTGTCCTGCGAAGTCATATTGTGACCAAAGTTTCATTGTTTGATAACTTTTCCTTCGTAGTATTTTATTGTTACGTGTCTGAAATATTTTTATCTTTGTAATATTCCATGTCGCGGACATTTGTTATTTGTTTTATCTAGTCCTTATCGTAGTGTCGGTACGCGTGCAGTGTCGGTCACTGAGGTAAACGAGATAACCTCTCGTCTTACAATTTAAATCATAAGACAATAATGAAATATTCATAAAATGATATGAATGCAAGCGTTGTGAAATCTTTATTGTATGCGAGTCATCTACTCAAATGATCAGGCAAAGCTTATGCATGCTTAATGACTCATGCTTAGTAATAATAAATTACTAATTATCAGTTAAATTTTAGTGAAAATTTACCGTGTGTCACAGATAGTAAAAGTAGTAACCCATAGTTTCTTTAGGGTATCCTACAAAGATACACTTTACAGATCTCTGTTGGAGTTTATCTGCTGAGTCAAGTCTAACATATGTCTCGCAACCCCAAACCTTTAAATAAGACAAGTTAGGAGCTTTACCATGCCATATTTCATATGGTGGCTTATCAACCTTCTTTGTGGGAACCATATTTAGAATGCGAACAGCTGATTCTAAAGCATAATCCCAAAAGGATAAAGGCAGAGTAGTAAGATTAAACATTGATCGCACCATGTTTAACAATGTACGATTTCTTCTCTCAAATACACCATTTTGTTGTGGAGTATATGGAGATGTGAGATTCTGGACAATTCCATTCTCAGCTAAGTAATCTTTAAACTCTTGGCTTAGATACTCACCGCCATTATCGGATCGAAGAGCTTTAATCTTCTTTTCCAATTACAGCTCTACTTCTGCTTTGAAAACCTTGAATGTTTCAAACACCTCATGTTTATGCTTAAGTAAATAAACATAACCATAACGACTGAAATCATTAGTAAAGGTTAAGAAGTAGCTAGCACCTCTCTTTGACACATGTCTAAGTGGTCCACACACATCAGTATGAATAAGACCAAGTAGATCAGACGCCCTCTCCATATTGCTATGAAAAGGTTTCTTCGTCATCTTCCCAGATATGAATGACTCACATTTATCAAATGATTCATCATTGATATTTTGCAAAAGCCCTTCACGTTTTAGCTTTTGTATGCGAGTCTTGCCTATATGAGCAAGTCTACAATGCCAAAGATAAGAAGAATTCAAGTCCAACTTTATTTTCTTATTGATGCTAAACATTGAATTATTATAGTTGTTAGATTCATTTCCAATCATATCAATTTCAAACACACCATTCACAGTAATCGCATTAAAATAAAATACACCATTTAAAGAAACAGAAATTCCATTACGTGTGATAGTATGAGTAAAACCAAAATCCAACAATACTGAAAAGGAAACAACACCTCTAATTATAGAAGGTGCATAATAAAAATTGTTAAATAACAGTACTAAGCCCGAAGGCAATACTAAACTAAACACTCCTATGGCTTCAACAGCTGCAAGTGCCCCATTGCCCAAATGTAGATATTTCTCCCCATAGGCCAGCTTCCTCTCCACTCTAAACCCCTGCAGAGTATTACAAATGTGAATACCACATCCAATATCATATACCCAGGAATTTTTATGATTTATAGTAAATAATTCAATCATAAGTAAGTTACCTGAAGAACCGACGCCCGAGGGCCCAGCATACTTCAACTTATTTTTTCGCAATTCATCAAGAAAGAGAGCACAGTTTTTCTTCCAATGCCCAACGACTTTGCAGTGGTGGCATGCTTGATCCTTTTTTAGGATTTTCATTCCTTTGAGTAGTGTTCTTCTTCGGTTCTGGTTGATAGGCCATAACTTGTTTACCCTTATCAACCTTCCCTTTCCCCTTACCCTTCTTGTTGTTCGCTCGCTGCGGTTTTGGCTTATTAATCCTTCCACCCTGAATAGCAAGTACCTGGGGAGTAGGAGCCTTTTGAGGTAACCCTTTTTCATAATCAATTAGCAATGCGTGTAGGTCAGTAACTGTCTTCCCCATGCAATGCATATTGAAGTTCCGAACAAATCCATTGAAATCCTTGTTAAGGGATCTGTTGATCAAGTTCATAGCAATTTCATTTTCATAAACTTTGCCAAGTGCTTGTAATTGGTCCATGTATCCTTTCATCTCCAATACATGAGCACTTACGGGTTTACCCTCTCCCTGCTTGCAGCTGTGAAGTGCATCAATCAAATCATATATTTCTACATCCGCAGGTTTCTCAAACATAGTTCTGAGTTCATTAAGCATGTTGTATGGGAAGTAATTTTCAAACTAATTTTGGAGAGCATATTCCATCGTTCCTAAAATTAAGCAAGCCACATCATTATGACGCTTGTACTCAGTCTTCCACGCAGCTTTTACCTTGTCAGAGGCGTCAGCTAGTGGTTCATCAGGGCAAGGTGTGTACAGATAATCCAACCGATCAACAACTCTACAGAAAATTCTCAAAGAGCGATGCCATTCATTTAAATTCTTAGAGCCAGTCAACTTTTCTCGATCAAAAAAGGTTTTGAACGCAAAACTTAGTGCAGTGTTATCGTTGTTTTGAGCCATTTCTACAGAAAAAGTTCAAGTATTAGTATTTTCGATAATACAATTTTTCAAGAAAATAAAATATACCCAAGGTAATATAAACATATAACCATATAATTTTCTCGAAAACTAGGATCCAAATTATCATAGGTTCATTACATCAGTTGATCTGCTAGTAATGAAAGCATATAATAGGGTAATCTGTCGAACAATAATTGGCAAACATTTTCCAATTCCTAAATCATTATGGGATTTACATTTTCCAACGCTATTGCAAATGTAAACATGTTTTATCCCCATCTTGTTCCTTGAGTCCAGGTCTCACTTACTACTCAATTTAAGTCGTCTAACTTAAAGAACTGCAAATATGTTCATGCAAGGTCTGACTTCACATAAAGATTTATCTTTCCATTACAATCTCGCCAAGTTCCCACATGACGTAAATTGCAACTTCAAGTGTTCCTTTAACTAGATGGCACTAACTTGATTTTTATAAAGGGTACTAGTTTTGATTTATGGTGTCAAATCAAATATGTACAAAGATGTTGTTAGTACAAATAAACCGTAAAACCGTTTATTAATATTTTACGATCTCTTTGTGTTTTGTTGATAACAAATATAATGTTATCTTAAGTACAATTATAAAGGATACATGTTAGTTTTGTAAAGCATTTACATATAACCATTTAAATACAAAAATGTAGTAATTAAGCATTTGTTGTAATAGTTTATTAGGATGGGTAAATATCATAACCCATGGATCTTAACCCATACCCAAAGAGACTTGATACAATGTATACTTAGATACATTGAATCTAGATATAACCCATGGACCAACCCATGACCCATAACCAAAAAACCCATGGGCAAAGAGGAGCGGACCACGGATCCCTAGCTTTGTGCTAGACGGATCCCTTGTGGAAGGGATCCGTGGGATCCGTGGGAACAGTGAAGAAACTTGCCTATAAATAGAGAGCCATTTCTTCATTCTAACTCACCCCTCTTCTTACTAAATCCTTCATACACTCTCATTCTCTTCTAACATATAGATCACTTGATCTAGAGAGTTGTTCTTCTTTCTTTCTATTTATGATCCTCATATAGGTCCTTCTCTAAGGCGAGATCACAAGCATTCTACAAGTCATCCAAGCAAGGGGTCCTTGATTGATTTGTCACTCCGCAAGATTTCTGTAGCGAAGATCTTGTATTTGATATTTCACATATTTGTTGTGTAATAGTTGTGTTGGTTTGGTCCACCGTGCTATGGACTCGGTATCTAGCTTTGTACCGGAAAAAGTGTAAGCAACGTTGTGAAGGCTTCTCCGCCAAGTGAAGGAGTTTGTTGACATAGTGCTTGAACTCTCGAGTAGGTGACTCGGGGAGTGGAGTCGGGCAAGGAAGGTGTCCTTGTAGTCGAGCCACTATAAATCGGTTGTGTCATTTCTATCCCTTATCTTTATTTATTTGCTTGCATTATCATTAGATCTATACGTTCTCAACATCCATACGATTTCACATAATATCGAATCTAAAGTTTTTGAAATCAACTTAAAATCGGCAAAACTATTCAACCCCCCCCCCCTTCTAGTTTTCCACAATTGGCATCAAGAGCTAAGTTTATAAAAGTTTTAAAATAAAATTGTATTTTAAAAACTTTTCGATCACTATGGGTTCTGAAAATTATAAGGAAGGGCAATCTATGCAACGACCACCCCTACTTGAAACTAATGGTTTTATATATTGGAAAAATAGATTCGAAACATATGTGAAGTCTAAAGATATTGATCTTTGGTACATTATTGTTGAAGGTGATTTTGAGGCTACCTCAAATGATGATAAAGGAAATTTAGTTCACATACCTCATGATAAACTAAATGATGAAATGAAGAAAAAGCTTTCTAAAAATAGTGAAGCAAAAATGGTTTTGTATAATGCTTTACCGAAAAAGGAATTCGAAAGAATTTCTATGCTTAAAACCTCTAAAGAAATTTGGAATTCTTTAGTTGTAACTCATCAAGGCAACCAACAAGTTAAAAATAATAAAATTGATTTATTTGTTCAACAATATGAACAATTTTCAATATCGGATGAGGAAACTATAGATCATTCATTTGCTAACTTTAATACTATTATTACATCTTTACAAGCACTTGATGAATCCTTTTCTAGCCGTAACCATGTTAGGAGATATCTAAGGGCACTTCCATCGAAGTGGAGATCCAAGGTGACGGCAATCGAAGAGTCAAAAGATTTGACAATCCTCACCCTCGATGAACTCATAGGCAACCTAAAAGTCTACGAGCTTGTCCTTGCTAAAGATTCCGAAGCCTCGAAGGTGAAAGAGAAACACAAATCTCTTGCCCTTAAAGCCAAAAAGGCTTCGAGCGATGAGGAGAACTCATCTTCGAGTAGTGACGACGAAGAGTACGCTATGGCGGTAAGGGACTTTAAAAAGTTCTTTAGAAGAAAGGGTAGATACGTCAAACAACCGTATGACGATAAGAAAGGCTTTCGGAAAAGCAAAGAGGACGAGAAGCCAAAGGATGATCGTACTTGCTTTAAATGTGGGGACCCAAACCACTTTATTAGTAAGTGTCCCAAACGGGATGATCAAAAGGCGTTCGTAAGCGGAACATGGGGAATGAGCGACGAGGAAGACGAAGAAATTTTCCTCATGGCAAACGACGAGGTATGTCACGAATACTATAGTAGCTCATCACTTGATGACGACTCATTGCATAATGAATATGATAAACTATGCAATATTAGCTTAAAACTAATTAACAAAAACAAGCTTTTAAAGAGTCAAAACCAACGTTTAGATAAAGAAGTCATAGAATTAAAAGCAAAACTAAACGTTTGGAAAAGGATAAAATAGCAAGTGGTGAATGTGAACTTTGTGTTCAACTTCAAACACTAGTTGATCATTTAGATTCTAAAATTGCTAGAATGAGTACAAACACCTTAGATACAATACTCGATGGTGTTAAAACCGGCAACAACCAAAAGGGTCTAGGTATACAACAACTTGATCCATCAACTAGTGAAAATAAAGAAACAAAATTTGTTAAAGAATTAGAAAATTCAGCCACTGTTGTGGCGGATCCCACGGATCCCCTAAAAAGGGAACCGGCTAGTGTACAAACTGGGATCCGTGGATCTGCTGTGACAACTAGTGGTAATAACATAGCCTCATCATCTAGAACCGAGTTCGTTATCGTAAATAGGAAGAAACCAACTCATGTCACCACTAGACATCCACCTCCAAAATATAATCCTACTTTTGCAAGAAACAAAGCACCATCTTTTCAAAAAATTAATGCATCTAGGAGACCTAATAACGTTTATCCAAGAAGTAACCATCAAATGGGATGGAACCCTAATATGCAAAACAGTTTCTCTTTTCAAAACTTTGCTCCATGGAATGCATACTCATCTTATCCATACATGTCTAACATGAATGGAATGTTTAACACTAATGGACCCATGAACAAATGGGGACCAAACTTTTGAGTTTATTATTGTTTTAGGTGTGCTTAAAGGTCGACCTAGACCCCGATGAATGGGTCAAGGATATCGGGTGTACGAGGCACATGACCGGCAATAGGGATCTATTCTCCACGTACGAATCCTTCAATGGAGGTAATGTGGTGTTTGGAAATAGCAAAAGTAGAATCATCGGTAAAGGTACGATCTCAAACAAATCTCTAACCATTAACGATGTGTGTCACGTAGAAAACCTAAACTTTAATCTCTTAAGTATAGGTCAAATATGTGATAAAATGTGCAATGTACTTTTTACCGAAACCGGTAGTAAGATACTTAAAAATGGCATAACCTTAGGAAGAGGAATTAGGAAACATGGAGTCTATGTCATTAAAATCGGTAATGAACCTAAAGACAAACTATGTCTTACCTCTATGGATGATACTTCGACCTTATGGCATCGAAGATTGGGTCACGCCAACATGCGACTTCTTCAATCGCTATCATCCAAAGATCTAGTAAGAGATCTACCTAAGCTAAAATATGAACATCATTTTTGTGATGCTTGTAATATAGGAAAACAAACTCATTCGAGTCATAAAGCTAAAAACATGGTGTCCACAACTAAGTGTCTAGAATTACTACATATGGATTTATTTGGTCCATCCGCTATCCAAAGTTATGGAGGCAACTACTATACTTTGGTATTAGTGGATGACTACTCTAGGTATACTTGGACAAAATTTTTAAAGAACAAAACGGAAACCTTTAACTATTTTGAAATATTAAGCACAAAGATCCAAAGACAACTAGGAAAACCCATAGTGTCTATTAGGACGGATCATGGTAGGGAATTCGATAATGAAGTGCAATTCGGAGCTTTTTGTGACGCTAATGGTATTACTCACAACTTCTCGGCTCCACGCACTCCACAATCGAATGGGGTAGTAGAAAGAAAGAATAGAACTTGATGAGTGTCTAAATACTCATCATTTTTGTACAATATAAACTGCAAAATCATCTGAAAACACTCAGAAACGCATCAAAATGATAAAAATATCACAAATCAGTGTTTTATGTGTTTTAAATGCAAAAATATCAAAATCAGATGAAAAACGTATCAAATTTGCAAAATTGGCAGTTTTAGTCCCCCAAGTTTCAAAAGTTGTCAAAAATAGTCCCTGAGTCAAAATTTCAAAAGAAAAATCACCAAAGGTCCTTTTTAAATCATAACTTGTCAAATTTAGTCCTTTGGTGAAAAATATCAAAAGTTTGAGAAAATTACAAGTTTGGTCCTCCAAGTTTCAAAGTTGGCAAAAATGGCCCCTGGAAATTGGAAAATGGCAAGTCTAGTCCTTGTACTTTTTGAGATTGTCAGTTTTAGTCCTTGGAGAAACTTTGATGAATTGGCAGATTTGGTCCTTGCAATTTTCAGAAAATACAAAATGGTCCCTATGCTTATTAATGCAAGCCTTGTCAAAATAGCTCTTGGACCCTATCATAAACCTTTGACCCTGCCATCCCTTGTGACCCCCTGCCTATTTTGGACCCCTTCACTAATATCTGGTCAATCCCAAGTCAAAAACAAACACCCCAGTTGGCGCCTAAAGTCCTCCCTCTCCAACTGCTATCACTGCTCATCCTCAACCCTATCCCCCCTCCTCTCCTTCACATTTTCTTGTCCCCCCACCTCAACACAACTCCAAAAACCATTAAATGCTCATTCTCCCATTTCACTTAACCCTACACCTGGCTAACACGTTTGGCGCCAAAAATTCAATCAATGGTCAAAAATGCTCCAAGATATCCAATGGCTCAGAATTTAAGTGGGATTTGATCAGAACCAAGTGGGGAAGACATTTTCATATAAAGAGAAGGAGGAAGAGAGAAGGAGGCAGTAGTTAGTTTTTTATTTTTTTCCTTAATGTCGTATTTTTAAAATTAATGTTTTAGTTTATGACAAATGTTGTAATTTAAGCTGCTTTGTATAACATTCAAGTTAGGTTATCATTGTGGGTGCTTTTGAGCATCAATCTCAAGTTTTTATACAAGTTCTAAGTTTAATGTTTATTGTTGAAAGTTTCAGTTTTAAATTCTATGTTTAAGCTTCTCATAAGCACTTGTTGAGATCAAAAAAGGCTTAAATAAGCTCTTTATAGTCTTTGGCAAGCCTGTTGAATCAGTTTTAAGCAATCTTGTACCTTGGTCAATAAAAGTCAACTGAGGCTCAAATTGGAATGAAAGCTGATAAAGGGTGTTGCAGAGGGTTCTTTGGGTTGGATTTAGTTAGGTTAGAGTAGTTCTAGTTTTGGTTTTGGCCTGCAACATAGCTGGACACAAGTGAGTACCTGTTTCCTTTTCAAGTTTCAAGTCAGTTATTGCATTTTATGGTTATAGGTGTATCTGTGATAAATGGTAGTTCTAACCTGTTAATATAATTATATTATGGTCATTTAAACTCAGTTTAATCATTGGTATTAGCTAAATCAGTTGTTTGTCTCATTAAACTTCCATATCAGTTTTAGCTAGGGTGTTTGGATTTGACTGCATAACTATCCTAAGGGTCTATTCAGTGATCATTGTCTGTTGGTTCATGCTTGTTAGGTCCCTACTAACTCATTTGAGTCATTAAACTAAGTCTGCAACCACTGAAAGTCAAACACCTCATCAAACTTGTCTCACTGTTTATCTGTTAGAATTTTGGATTAGCAACACCTTGTTTTGTGTTTAGATTCCTTAAACATTGCTTGCATTAAGTTTATTTCATCATAATATTTCATTTCCAGTCTTTAAATCATGATCAAAATCCAGATAAGTCAACTTTTCACTTTTTCTTCAAAAAGTCAATTTGCAAAATCTCAGTTTGAGCCCATCTAGGAAGATTTTTCATGAGCTCATTTCTGAATCATTTTCAATGTAACTTGTGGTTTTATAAAGCCCTACTGCTCTAGTTTCTTGTTGTCATTTTTTCATAATTTTGTGAATTTTTTAAAGGCTTCAAACAAGCTTGTCTTTAGGGTCTTAGTTGCCCTGTTCAAAAACTCAGCATAAGCTGAGTTTTTTTCAGTCAATTGCAGCCCTTCCACAGAGCTCTCAAGAGCTTATCCATGTCTGATTTTTGGTTTAGACACTCTCACCCAGGTCTTGTTCAAGTTCCAGTTGTTGGTCTGTAGTTTCTAGCTTATTCTAGTACTTATTTTCTTGCTTAAAGTAGACCCCCTTAACTGTTTTTTTTAGCTTATAGCTCAAATCATCAAATCATTGCATCTTGCCTATTCAGAGGTTGTAGCTTGTTGTTATTTGTTGAAATTTAGTTGTTTTAGCATATTATAGTTCCTGTTAACAGTTGGTGCCTTTTGGTGAGCTTTTGGCTTATCCAAGTGCTTATTCATAAGCACTTTCCATATCAGTTTCATATTCCTCCTAACAAGCACCTGTTTTTCCATTTTTCTTATATTCCTAATATTATTTTAGAGTTTTCCTGAAATTTTCAGATTTTTCTAAGTTGATTTGCTATTTTTCCTAATTTAAAGTAGTTTTTAAGCATTTTTAATTAGCTTTTAATACAAAAAATTAAGAAAAGCCTCAAAAAAATAATTTTTCATTTTTCTTAAGTTTAGATAAATATAAAAAGTCAAAAAAGAATTTTTCCATAATTTTCTTAGCTTAAATGGTATTTTCTAGCATTTTAATTAGTTTTAAATAGTTTTAAATTAGTAATAAATATATAAAAAGTAAAAAAATATATTTTCTGTTTTAAAATTAGTTTTATCATATTTTAGATTTTTCTAAGTCTTAATTTTATTTTTCTAGTCTTATTTCATATTTTCTTTTATTTTAGAGTATTATTAAATAGTTTAAATTAGTTTTTAATTAATAATAATTAGATAAATAGTTGTAAAAATTATTTTCCTTTTCTAATAATTTTCTTATATAATTAGGATTGTAAAAATGTATTTTTCATATCCGTAGGTATTTTCCTTCTTTATTTTCACTTTTTATTTTGTGCGTTTACGTAATTTTTATTTAAACGTAAGTTTTTAGTTTTAAGTTTTAAACGTTCATCACTTTAAATATAGTGATAGCGTTTATTTAATATCTTTTATCTTTTTAATTTTCTTAATTTGTATTTAAGTCGCTTTATTTTATAAATTTTTTCAGTAGTGTAATATTCAATCCTAATCTTTTCCGATCACTATCATTAGTGATCATTCTATCGTCTGATCAAGTGTTTACACACCATTGAGTCTCCGTGGGACATAACGACCCGGGAATTCACTATATTCTCTGATCTTCATTGTATTTGTGTCTGAACTGTTTTAAGCCTGTTACGGCTGGTCATTCACAAGTGGCCGGTTTGTGTGATTAGACTTGACGGTTCAGCACAGATCAAATTTTGGCGCCGCTGCCGGGGAGGCTTTAGCGTGTTCTAAACCTTTTTCAGATCCATTCTTGCACATACCCCATCTTTTGTAAAAAGTTTTTTTTGTAAAGTTTTCAAAAATCCAAAAAGTCATTAACACTTTTCCTGAAGTGTTATCAACACCAAAAATATTTTCATTCTTTGTTTTTGCAGCATATTTTTCAAAAATCCAAAAATATCCATCTTTACCCTCTCGCATCTTTTGATTCTACATTTCTTTATCCTCAAACCTGTTTAATTCTCCATTCCTTATCCTCTATAACCGTTTAATTCTTCATCTCTTATCCCTCTTATCCGTTTAATTCTCTATGTCATGGTATTTGACATGTTCCTGGTGTGGAGGTCCATTTAATGGTGGAAATTGTCGGCAATGTACCAATGTGGGTTTCGGAGACAAGTTTGTCGGTGATCCCGATCCCATTTCAAATGAAACACCCGATTTTTCCTACCTACCTCCACAGCCCCAATACGAATCCTACTCATGCGAGTTTTGTGGGAATGATTCTCATTACGGTTTTGATTGTCCTCCACGGGTCCCGCTTGTCTATGAGCCGGAACCATGTTACAATCAGAACTTTGGTGAAAGTCATTTTCCCAATTATCTCTGTTGTGAGAATTGCGGGGGTCCTCATGAGACTTTTGAATGTCAACCGATGAATCAAAATTTTCAAAATTCCAATTCTCCCGGTTTTGACAATTTCCAACCCCCACAGTATTCCATCAGTCATCAGACTTCCGAGCCTTCACAGCATTTCAATGATTACGAGGAGTGTAATCTCCCACAAAGTTCTGAAGAAATACGCATTCGAAAGAAACTACAAATGAAAAGAATGGTGTGTAAGCTTCAGCAGATGAACATAAGAATCCGATATGATGACGATGATGATGAGGATAGTATTCAAATGAGGGAATACTATGAGGACGACGAGGAGAGTGTTATTCCTTTGAAAGATATCATTTCTCAACTCCCTCAGTCTATTGCTATCACACCTATCCTACCTTTTATTGCTTCCAAAGACTCTCTCATAATGGGGGACGAGCCTCCTAGCACTATTCCAGAAATGGAATCGTCTAGTGTTGAGAGCCTTGTTCCAACCCCAAGTGAGTCCGAGGTTATCTCCGGTAATATGTGTGATGAGCCTCTTAATGATGATTCTTCTCCTCCTCTTGACATTCCATATGATCATGTCGAGATGTTCTCCGATTCTGATAACGATTGTACTTCGTTTGACGATTCTTTATCCTATGGAGACATCGATTATGTCGAGGAGCTACCCTCTGAGCTAGTTAGCTTAGAGGAAGTGAGAAATTCTGATGATCTGGAAATTGAGGACGAGATACTTCGTGAACAATTGTTCAATATAAATCTCCTCGTTTCTAAGATCGAATCATTCTGTGCTAAGTCAGCTTCATCTCCTATCCCCGTTGTGGATAGTGACTCTACATTGGACAAGCCCGAGCTTGAGGCTTTTTCCAATGATTCTCTTCATGAAGAGTTCTCCGGTGAACTCTCTCATGACATATCTCCTCCGGAATATGATCATTTCTATTTTGATCTTGAGGATGATATTGGCTCGGAGGAAGGTGTACTCTATCATAAGAGTTTGCTTATTGATGATACTACCTTCACCCTTCCTCCCGATATGTCTACATTTGAGGATGACGAATGGATCCTAATTGTTATAAACATCTTCCTTCCATTCCTCACTTATGATGTGTCTTCCTCTCTTCTTCACTCCTTCGGGAATGAGGACACTATTTTTGATCCCGGCATTTTCAATTATCATTTTTTAGCCGGTTCTCTCTATATCTCATCGGTGTGGAACTTTCACGTGCTTCGAATGTTTATCCAAACATCTTGAATGAAAGTCCGATGGAGATTGTTTCTTCCACTTTGCTTCCCCATGAACCAATGAATTCGGGGTCGAGTCAAGCTAGCGACTCGGTAACCAAAAACAGTAGCACACACTATATGGGTTTTCACCCATATTTCTGACTTCTTAACCCTTTCTACCACCTAAGTGTGGGGGTGATGCCCCACATGTTATATATATATATATATATATATATATATATATATATATATATCTCTAAAAAAAAAAAAAAAAAAAAATCTTTTAAAATAATGGCCGTAGTATTTCCCTTTTACGTTCTTTGTTTCGGCATAACCGCCGGTACTTTGAATATTGAGGGAAATATTCATTTCTAAGTGTGGGGGGGAATTCTCACGAATTTCATATATTATCTACCCAATTCCCCCGTTTTGGCCAAAAAAAAAATTTTTTTTTTGGAGTAAGTGTTCTACACTTACTCATCTTGGTTATCAGTCCGCCATGTTTGATAAACTAAAGGATTGGCTAATCCAGGAGCAAACGGCTCTTGGTAAAGATATATCAAATCCGTTTATATGGCTTGCAATTTGCCCAAAATTGTATGGTTCTCAACTCACCATATCCTAAAATGTGAAGAGTTGGCTAGCCCGCAAGGTTATGGCTTGTGGTAAAGGCAGTGGAAAATCCATAATTGGTATTCAGCTCACCAAAGATAATTCTGATAATTTATCTAAGAGTTGGCTAGTCCAGAAGGGTACGGCTTCTGGTAAAGACTAATCAAATCCGTTTACAGCTTATGATTTGCTCAAAATCATTTGGTTATCAGTGTACCAAGGTTCTTACTTGAACTGAAACATTTGGCTACTCCAGAAGTGATGGCTTTTGGTAAAGAGATTAAAATCCATTATGTTTTCTCAAATCATTGCTAGGGACTAGCAATATCTTAGTGTGGGGGATTGATGAGTGTCTAAATACTCATCATTTTTGTACAATATAAACTGCAAAATCATCTGAAAACACTCAGAAACGCATCAAAATGATAAAAATATCACAAATCAGTGTTTTATGTGTTTTAAATGCAAAAATATCAAAATCAGATGAAAAACGTATCAAATTTGCAAAATTGGCAGTTTTAGTCCCCCAAGTTTCAAAAGTTGTCAAAAATAGTCCCTGAGTCAAAATTTCAAAAGAAAAATCACCAAAGGTCCTTTTTAAATCATAACTTGTCAAATTTAGTCCTTTGGTGAAAAATATCAAAAGTTTGAGAAAATTACAAGTTTGGTCCTCCAAGTTTCAAAATTGGCAAAAATGGCCCCTGGAAATTGGAAAATGGCAAGTCTAGTCCTTGTACTTTTTGAGATTGTCAGTTTTAGTCCTTGGAGAAACTTTGATGAATTGGCAGATTTGGTCCTTGCAATTTTCAGAAAATACAAAATGGTCCCTATGCTTATTAATGCAAGCCTTGTCAAAATAGCTCTTGGACCCTATCATAAACCTTTGACCCTGCCATCCCTTGTGACCCCCTGCCTATTTTGGACCCCTTCACTAATATCTGGTCAATCCCAAGTCAAAAACAAACACCCCAGTTGGCGCCTAAAGTCCTCCCTCTCCAACTGCTATCACTGCTCATCCTCAACCCCATCCCCCCTCCTCTCCTTCACATTTTCTTGTCCCCCACCTCAACACAACTCCAAAAACCATTAAATGCTCATTCTCCCATTTCACTTAACCCCTACACCTGGCTAACACGTTTGGCGCCAAAAATTCAATCAATGGTCAAAAATGCTCCAAGATATCCAATGGCTCAGAATTTAAGTGGGATTTGATCAGAACCAAGTGGGGAAAACATTTTCATATAAAGAGAAGGAGGAAGAGAGAAGGAGGCAGTAGTTAGTTTTTTATTTTTTTCCTTAATGTCGTATTTTTAAAATTAATGTTTTAGTTTATGACAAATGTTGTAATTTAAGCTGCTTTGTATAACATTCAAGTTAGGTTATCATTGTGGGTGCTTTTGAGCATCAATCTCAAGTTTTTATAAAAGTTCTAAGTTTAATGTTTACTGTTGAAAGTTTCAGTTTTAAATTCTATGTTTAAGCTTCTCATAAGCACTTGTTGAGATCAAAAAAGGCTTAAATAAGCTCTTTATAGTCTTTGGCAAGCCTGTTGAATCAGTTTTAAGCAATCTTGTACCTTGGTCAATAAAAGTCAACTGAGGCTCAAATTGGAATGAAAGCTGATAAAGGGTGTTGCAGAGGGTTCTTTGGGTTGGATTTAGTTAGGTTAGAGTAGTTCTAGTTTTGGTTTTGGCCTGCAACATAGCTGGACACAAGTGAGTACCTGTTTCCTTTTCAAGTTTCAAGTCAGTTATTGCATTTTATGGTTATAGGTGTATCTGTGATAAATGGTAGTTCTAACCTGTTAATATAATTATATTATGGTCATTTAAACTCAGTTTAATCATTGGTATTAGCTAAATCAGTTGTTTGTCTCATTAAACTTCCATATCAGTTTTAGCTAGGGTGTTTGGATTTGACTGCATAACTATCCTAAGGGTCTATTCAGTGATCATTGTCTGTTGGTTCATGCTTGTTAGGTCCCTACTAACTCATTTGAGTCATTAAACTAAGTCTGCAACCACTGAAAGTCAAACACCTCATCAAACTTGTCTCACTGTTTATCTGTTAGAATTTTGGATTAGCAACACCTTGTTTTGTGTTTAGATTCCTTAAACATTGCTTGCATTAAGTTTATTTCATCATAATATTTCATTTCCAGTCTTTAAATCATGATCAAAATCCAGATAAGTCAACTTTTCACTTTTTCTTCAAAAAGTCAATTTGCAAAATCTCAGTTTGAGCCCATCTAGGAAGATTTTTCATGAGCTCATTTCTGAATCATTTTCAATGTAACTTGTGGTTTTATAAAGCCCTACTGCTCTAGTTTCTTGTTGTCATTTTTTCATAATTTTGTGAATTTTTTAAAGGCTTCAAACAAGCTTGTCTTTAGGGTCTTAGTTGCCCTGTTCAAAAACTCAGCATAAGCTGAGTTTTTTTCAGTCAATTGCAGCCCTTCCACAGAGCTCTCAAGAGCTTATCCATGTCTGATTTTTGGTTTAGACACTCTCACCCAGGTCTTGTTCAAGTTCCAGTTGTTGGTCTGTAGTTTCTAGCTTATTCTATGTTGGAATCACTCCTAAACAGTATTTCAAGTATTTATATTTCATATGTAATAGGTAGCTTTATTATGGCCTTTATGTTTGTTTAAGGTCCAGCTTATGTAGAAGGCCCATAAGCTGAGGCCCAAGCCCAATAAGGAATAGGGAAGGAGAGGGAGTGTTGCCCTAGCTCCTTGCCTATATAAACTATTGTAAACCCTCATTTGAGGGTTGGTTGTTCAAGTTATTCTCTCATTCACTCTTATTCTTAACCGTATCATTGTTTATGCGTGTATGTGTGTTTAGCTTGTTCATCCGCCTTCATCTCTTCTCTTATAAACTTGTGTTGTAAAACTTGTGACCTAACAGTGGTATCAATCGCCAAATAGTTGGGTGTACTCGTTTGTTTTTGAAGTTTTGATTTGGGTCTTACGCGTAAAGATAACACCATCTTTGGTTCGCTTAAAAACTGATTTTTTACACTTTTGAATCCAAGATTCTTGTACTTTCAACGTTATTAGGTGTTAAACTATTGGTTTTTGGCAAAAAGTTTGGAACTTTACGTGTTTTTCCTTGTTTTTAAGCTAGTTTTTATACGAGGGTGTTATCCTACGCGTAACTGTTTTAGAAGCTTTGGATCATCAAGTTTCACACTTTTGTGTTATTTTGGTGTTATTGAAGCTATTTCAACACACAAAAACTGGTTTAGAAACACATTTGGATAGAATCACAGTTACGAGTAATCCTACGCGTAACAAAACCCTAAAATTACGCGTAAGAATTTCCTTGGTTTGATCTTCAATTTTCTGGTTTATTCCGTGTTTTCTTACTTGGATAAGTCTGAAAATACGTCGACTTTGGATATCTTTTGCACTGTGAAGTGTAAAAGATCACTTGGGATAAAACCCTAATCTTACGCTTAAGCATAAAGCTTACGCGTAGAAAATCTTACGCTTAAGATTCATCTTACGCGTAGACTTAGTCCTACGCATAAGGTAATCCTACGCCTAACTTTCTACGCCTAACTTACTGTTTACGCGTAACTTTAGTCTTTTTCCTGCTTACGCGTAAGCTAAATCCTACGCGTAACTATTCTTGTTACGCGTAACTTTTGGTGTTTTTACGCATAAGTGCTACTTGGTTCTTGTCATTTCTACGCCTAAGGATACTTCATCAACAAAGGTTCATTCGACTACAAAGATCCATTCTTACTACACAAGTTTATCATCATGTCTCAACCACCATACTCTAACTACTTCCCTCACACTTATAATCATCAACAACAACAACAATTAACTCCACAACATCAACAATGGAATCAACAACAAGCCATTTATCAACAACAATTTAATCAGCAACATACTCCACAACTTGGGGCAATTCCACAACCACAAATGGTTCAACCACCACCAAGTCTTCAAACTCTACCCTACACAAACGATTTCAATCAACATCCATCACGAAGCACTATGAAGGAACCCACTTGGTTTGCAAAGATGTGTGAAGCTTTAAGCAGCCAACAATCAATTCATGAAGCTGGATCACTTGATAGACCTCCAATGCTCACTCCAGGAAACTACGATCAATGGGTGATAAGGTTCTTTCGGTTCTGTGATCTGAAGAAACCACATGGAAAGTTCTTAAAGAAGGTTATCTTGGAAGGTCCATTTGAGATGCCTACTGTCATTGTACCCGGAGATCCAACTGCTGTTCCACCAAGAGATGAACAAACCAACATTGCTACTGTTGCAGATCTCAATGCTACAGAACTTCTACACTATGAAGCTGATGAACTTGCAATGGAATACATCCTCTTAGGATTACCAAACCCAATTCTTCGTAGTGTTGATGCTCAAAAGACTGCACAAAAAATGTGGGATCATATTCGTCTTCTTATGGAAGGATCTGTACTCAATCAGGAGGATTTGGAATCCAAAATCTACTTGGCTTATGAACACTTCATGATTGAACCTGGAGAGACACTAGAGTCCTATCATCATCGATTTTCAGATATCATCAATGATTTGGATAAACACAACATCATCATGCCAAGGATTGCAGTGAATACTAAGTTCCTGAGTAGTCTTGGTCCAGAATGGGAAAAGTATGTCATTTTTCTCCGTCAAGCGAAGAACATGCATCATTCTACTTATGGATTGTTGTACGATTACTTGAAGCCTCATGAAAAGGAAGTTGATCGGGAAAGGATTCTCCGTGCTCAAATTGCTAAACAGTCACAACCGGACAATCAACAACTTGCCTTATATGCTCAACAGAATTATCCCTCTCAACCAGCAACTCAACCAACTGCTTCCAACACACCTTCACAGCAACAACCTCAACCTCAACAAAATCAATTGGTCCCATACAGCAACAATGCTCAAGCATATGTCAGTGAAGCTACTGAGGAAATCGATCCATTCGAAGCATTGCAACAAGGATTTGTGATGATTGCTAATGCTTTTGGCCGTTACACCAACAAATCCAACAATCGTATTCGTTCCTCATCTAACACTCGGACTCAAGCTGTTGTGAACAATGGACGTGTTGAAGTTCAGAATCGTGATTATGGTCGTCAGATGGGCGGTGGTCAAGGGTTTAATGCTGTGGGAAGGAATAACAACAGAGCTCAAATGGTGGAACAAGGAAATGCTCCGAATCGGTTAAATGGTCTTAGATGCTACAACTGCAATGAGAAGGGACACCTGGCTAATGCATGCCCAAAGCCAAGAACTAGGGGCAGTGCTTATTTCAAAGAGGCCTTACTTCTGGCTCTTAAGGATGAAGCTGGTGGATCTCTCACAGACAAAGAACAGAGCTTTATGGCAGATGCAGACTCAGATGATGATATGGAGGACTTGCAGGCTAATGCAGCTGTTATGCTGATGGCTAATATGCATGAGCTGCACATGAGTGATTCAGGCCCAGTGTATGACACTGATGGCTTGTCTCAGGTACCCGAACAAACCATCATCATATCTGAACTAATATCTCCGCCAATATCTGAATCCGGCACGGATCAGACTGTTCAAAATGAGTCTTCTACATCTTCTTCTGATGATTTTCAAGTTAACCCTGTAGTTACATTTGACGATCAAGATGACCTTATGGTTTCCTTTGATAATCAAATTGACTCTGTGGTCATACTTGAGGATCTAAAGAATGATCATGTTGAGACTCACGTTGAACAAGATGATCTGTTGCCTCATCCGGATTTTGCTCGGTTAATTCAAGATCATAAAATCAAAATGGAGGAATGCTATGCATTAAATCAGTCCTTAAAAAGTAAAAATGCACTGTTAACCAAGGATTTTGAATGTTTACAAATGCAACTCAACTTTTTCAAAACTCAAGAAAACCGTGAAAAAGGTTTTGAAGCCGCTTTTGCAAAATCTCATCAAAACGAAAAACACTTAGAGAGACAGATGCGTGATCTAGCCGCCTCGAAGAATGCTTTGTTATCTGAATTAGAACAACTGAAACACGAACATAAAAAGCAAATTAACGCTCTCACCTTGGAAAATCAAAAAGCTAAGGCTGAGTTGTTAAATTGTCAAAAACAGTTCTCCGCATACAAAAAGCATTCAACGAATCGGGTAGATGACCTTCTTGCAGAAATTCTCGGTTTGCAAAACAAAATTAAAGAGTTTAAAACAGTTGTTTACAAACATGGTGAATCAGTAACAGCTATTGAAAAGTTTACCTTAAAACCCAATCCAAAAGGATATGGCAAAAATCTAGCTGATTACAAACCAAAGTTTTCACTAAAAACATCCAACACAACTCCTGAAGTTTCCAGTGCAGAATACAAAATTGATAATACTGTCATGAATGTTGTTGAATACCATCGTCAAGAGGAATTAGATGCAGAAGACGAGAGTCGATCAAAATTAAAAAATGTTGTTTACAACAAACCGTTTAATTATAAAAATGCGGTCACTTTCGTCACACCAACGGATTCTTCCAACACACCAAGGGTTATCATCAAAACACCCGAGTCTTCTATTGTTAATCCCAAAACAGTCTTTGCACAAACTTATGGTCCTTTACCTTCCATTAGCGAAGTAAACTCACAACCTGAAAATCGAAAAATTCTTCGATATTTTGACATTTTCATGGCTGACCTCAAAATTTTACAACATGAGATAGAATATCGATCTGAAATAAAAGTTGAACATTTTCAATCGCCTCTGGCGCGAGAACAAAGAGACATTTTTCAGAAAAATCTTTTACCTAATGTTAAAAACTTGAAAAGTTGTGCAATTGCCTGGGAAAAGGATTTTCATAAGGAACTTGGGGTAATGAAAAACGTTTTCGAGAAAACAGAAACATCTATTACTAACACAAAACGGAAAAAGAAACTGTTGAGAAAAGATGTTGATCGACTCTTGGAAGATGTTATCTGTGCTGATATCCATAATGTTGTGCTATTCTATTCGTTGCCATATGCATCTGATCATATCTCTGCTGATATTGTTGAAACTGTTGTAACTGTTGAGAACACCGATAATGTGCTTCAGATCGAGTCTTTAAAAGCTGAAAATAAACGATTACACACGGAAATTTACAATGCAAAACGACGTCTACATTGGTGTGAAAAAGATATTCACAACCATCAACTTAGTTTTCAAAAGAAAATCGCTCAATTGAGTGCAAAATCTTCTGATACTAAAATTGAGCATCTGGATGATCAAAACGTGTCTTTGAAAAGTCAAATCTCAAAATATGAACAAGAACTTTTAAAAGTTAAACAGGAATATGGTGTCATATTTGATTTACTCAAAAAGACTCGAGATGAAGCATCTAATGAACTTGATCACTATCTGGCTCACACTAGAGATGTCATGAATTTTGCTGGTAATCTTCGTTCTGAAAATCAAGATCTGATTCACACCATCTCTAAGTTCCGGGAAATGTTAGGAAAGTATGAACAACTCCCGCCTACTGTGATTAAGAGATTAGCACCAGTCACACTTAGTAATCGTGAACCTAGAATTCCCACTGCCAAATCACAAGTTGCTAATGTGTTTCCCTCTACTGAAACAGGAATAGTTGCATCTTTTCCAAACGTCCGCACTTCACAGCCTAGGAGCACTCAATCGAAGAATAGGAAGTTGCGACCTAAGAAAAGATCAATAAGGAATGCTAAAGTAGAAGAACACCCTAGGAATCTGAATAAAACTCACGTTACTTCCACTATAGATGTTGCGTCTGGCAAATGTAATAGAAATAGTGATGTAACGAATGCTAAACCGTTAAGTACCTTTGATATTCAGTCTGATGCACCTTGTGATATTTGTCAAAAGAGTATGAATTCTGATTGTCATGACAAATGTGTTGCTAAAGCTATAATCTCTAGATTACGGAATCCTAAGAATTGGAATACCTCTAGGCCAACTAATCATTCTAAGTCTGTGCTTGGTAAACCACCATCTTTAGATTCTAAGGCAACCATTCCCGCTGCAACTCCTAAGAATGTAGTACCACCTAGTGCTTTCACTAAGACTAAAGCAAAGAGTAGTTACAGATGGCAGAAATGGATACATAACACATTAGGATTTAAGTGGATGCCTAAGATTCTAAATGTCTGTATGTCTAACATATCTGCTTCGGAACCCTCTAACATTTCGGGTTCCACATCTACTTCTATTCCATCTGTGTCGTCTGTGTGTAATGCAGGTGATACAGATCATTCTCTGGATTGTTGATAGCGGATGTTCCCGACACATGACAGGCAACCTTAAACTGTTATCAAACTTTATTGCAAAGTTCATTGGCACTGTCAGATTCGGGAACGATCACTTCGCAGCCATCATGGGCTACGGAGATTATGTTAATGGGAACATCGAAATCAGCAGGGTTTACTATGTGGAAGGCCTCGGTCACAATCTGTTTTCAGTAGGTCAATTTTGTGATGGAGATTTGGAGGTTGCTTTCAGGAAGAAAACTTGTTTCATTCGTGATCTACAAGGAAACGACCTTATGTCTGGCTCGCGTAATTCTAGTCTCTACACTATCTCTATGAAAGACATGGTTGCTTCATCTCCCATCTGCTTACTTTCAAAGGCAACATCAACAAAATCTTGGCTATGGCACCGTCGTCTCTCACATCTAAACTTTCAAACCATCACCAATCTTGCTCGACACAAACTAGTTGAAGGACTCCCACGATTCCGGTATTCAAAAGATCACCTTTGCTCAGCATGTGAACAAGGGAAAAGCACTCGTGCTCATTTTCCTTCAAAGATGGAACACAGCTCCCAGCATGTGCTTCATCTTCTTCACATGGATTTGTGTGGCCCGATGCGCGTGCAAACGATCAATGGCAAACGCTACATCTTAGTAATTGTTGATGACTACTCTCGATGGACTTGGGTCTATTTTCTTCGTAGCAAAGACCAAGCTCCACAAATGATCATCACCTTTCTCACAAAGATACAGGTTCAGCTCCGCAATACCGTAAGAATCATCAGAACAGACAAAGGAACTGAATTTGTTAACAAAACCCTTCGTGAATTTTATGAGAAAGTGGGAATTCAGCATCAAACATCTATTGCACGGACACCTGAACAAAACGGAGTTGTTGAAAGACGAAACCGAACGTTAGTGGAAGCTGCAAGAACAATGTTGATCAATGCTAAACTTCCAGATTACTTATGGGCAGAAGCTGTATCTACTGCATGCTATACTCAAAACCGTTCTATAATCACTAAACGCCACAACAAAACACCTTTTGAGCTTGTCCACAACTATAAACCAAACCTCAAACACTTTCATGTATTTGGATCCCTTTGCTATCCGAATAATGATCGTGATGATTTTGGAAAGCTCAAAGCAAAAGCTGATATTGGAGTCTTTATTGGATACTGTGACAATTCTAAAGGTTTCCGAATCTGGAATCGTCGAACTAAGGAGGTAATGGAAACGATTCATGCTCATTTCGATGAACTCACGGAAATGGCTTCTGAGTATAACAGCTTAGAACCCGGTCACAACCGTTTAAACTTCCCTCAACCCCCATCATCAGCTGAAGAAAGCCCTCAGCTAACTCGTCAACAAATGGAAAGGTTATTTGCTCCTCTGTTCTGTGACGATATTGATGAACGTGCTCCTGGTGTATCAGCTGTTTCCGCTGCACAACCTGATAATATTCCTATACCTGATACACCTGCTACAACAACTACTGTTGAAGATGCACCTACACCAATTGACTCCAACACAACAGTTGAACACACCGCTTCCAACAATGATGAACCAGCTGATGATATTCTGAATGAAGTACCCCCACCCGCAGATTTTGATCCAAATGCGTTCTTCAACCCGTTTGCAAATGAGACTGCTGCACCAGATGTCGCGGAATCTTCAACAAACCATTTGAATCCTCAGAATCTGCACAATGTATATCAACATCAACCCTCTACACATAGATGGACAAAAGACCATCCTCTGGCTAACATCATTGGCAACCCAAACCAACCAGTCGTTACGAGACAACGTCTTCACTCAGACGGTGAACATTGCATTTATGCACTAACTGTCTGCCAATCTGAACCTAAAAACATTAAGGATGCAATGACAAAAGACAACTGGATTGAATCCATGCAAGAAGAACTCAACCAATTCAAACGTCTTGAAGTATGGGAACTGGTTGAAAGACCAACAGGGGTCTACGTCATTGGTCTAAAATGGATTTGGAAAAACAAATTGGATGCTGAAGGGAATGTCATCCGAAACAAATCACGACTAGTTGCTAAGGGTTATCGTCAGGAAGAAGGGATAGACTTTGAAGAATCTTTTGCTCCAGTTGCACGTCTTGAGGCTGTTCGGATATTTCTCGCGTTCGCTGCTCATATGAACATGACGGTCTATCAGATGGATGTCAAAACGGCGTTTCTCAATGGACAACTTAAAGAAACAGTCTATGTCAGCCAACCAGATGGATTCGTTGATCCTGAGTTCCCGAACCATGTCTACAAACTCAACAAAGCTCTTTATGGTCTCAAACAAGCCCCTCGGGCATGGTACGATAAGCTATCATCTTTCCTCATTGCCAATAATTTCACCAAAGGCTCGGTTGACCCAACTCTTTTCATACAATATCACGGGGCACACATCTTAATTGTTCAAATTTACGTGGATGACATCATTTTTGGGTCAACACATAAAAAGTTTTCAATCGCTTTTGCAAAACTCATGAAGAAAAATTTTGAAATGTCCATGATGGGTGAACTTACGTTCTTTCTAGGACTGCAAGTTCATCAATCACCCCGTGGTATTTTTCTGAGTCAGTCCAAATATGCCCTTGAATTGTTAAACAAATTTGGAATGAATACCTGTGATACTTATGCCACACCAATGGCTCATACCAAGAAATTAGATGCTGATTTACATGGGAAACTGGTTGACCCTACCAAATACCGAAGTATTATTGGGTCTCTCATGTATCTAACAGCTAGCAGACCTGATATTGTCTTTGCCGTTTATCTATGCTCCCGTTATCAGTCGCGACCAACTGAAACCCACCTCTCTGAGGCTAAAAGAATCCTCCGATACATCAAGGGAACCATTAATTTGGGGATCTGGTATCCGAAGGATTCTGGTTTTGAACTAATCGCTTTTTCAGACGCTGATCACGCAGGATGTTTAGACTCAAGGAAAAGCACTTCAGGAGCTCTACAATTTCTCGGTGATAAACTGGTGTCTTGGCAATCAAAGAAGCAGGATTGTACATCGCTGTCATCAACTGAAGCAGAATATGTAGCCATGTCCGCGTGTTGTGCTCAAGTCATTTGGATGAGAACACAACTCAAAGACTATGGTTACGTATTTGACAGAATCCCGATGTACTGCGACAATCGGAGTGCCATTGCAATCTCGTGCAACTCAGTTCAGCACTCGAAATCAAAGCACATCGATCTACGCTATCATTTCATCAAGGACCACGTAGAACAGGGTACCGTTGAACTATACTTTGTGGGTACTGAATACCAATTGGCAGATCTGCTCACCAAAGCCTTGCCTCCCGCCAGGTTTAATGAGCTGGTCCACCGAATTGGTATGAGGTGTTTGACTCAAGAGGAATTGGATGACCTCTTAAAACAGTCTTAAAAACCTGTCAAACACCAAAACCTCTTTTGTAAATAAATAAAATCTTTCAAAAACAAAATACAAAAATATAAAATCAGATAAAACAACAAAAACATTCTTCTAATCTATATTTCTTTCAACATGGCAAGTACATCTCTTCCGTCAACACTTTAATCTTTCAAAATTCAGTATTTTTTCGATCAAGTGTTGAGGGGGAGAAAATAATCCATTAACTGTTTCAAAACATCTGTGTACTTGCATGTTATCACATCTCGGTTGATTCTTTTACAAATGGTGGCAAATTTTCTGATTCAAAGACACTCCTCGGACTTTAATCAAGAACCTTTCATTATTCTCTCAAGTCGAGGGGGAGTGTCGTCAAGTTTCTTTCCCAAAAATCTTCATTTGGTAACCAAAATGGAAGTTAAAAAGCTTTGGATGAAAAAAAGGAAAAGGTGAAGGGACCAAAACTGTCAAAACCTCAAAAATATATTGAATAAATATATCCTCCACCTAACTTTCACTCACATTTATTACTAAACCTAAAATCTACGCCTAAGATTAACTCAAGAAATCCGTGTTTCAGATCATCATCTAGTAAGTGTTTCTGTGTTTGGATCATGTTTTTGAAAAATGGTTTTGAATATCAAGTAAATCCTACGGTTAAAACATGTTCTACGCGTGATTTGGTCTTCTACGCTTATGCGTAAGAACACACAATCAATACGTGAGTATTTGGGGTGAAATGATTGTGTCTAAATGTTCATAATACATCAATGATACTTTATTAACCTTCAAAATCCACCCAGATTCACTAATTGATAAGTTTTGAAAATTAGGGTTCATAAGTTGATTTGGGTATTTTCAAATGAGATGTGTTTTGGTCTTAAAGACTGTTGGGTTATGTTTTTGTGTTGTTGAATTGATGATTTCCATAGTCTATAACCACCCAGAAACATGAATTGATCATCAATTCGAAACTAGGGTTTAAAGCTTATAAACTTTGGGTATTCTTGATTCACAACAATTTGGATGTTATAACTTGGCCTAATGACTATGCCAACACTCTTGAACTACCAGAATTAAAATGGTGCTTAATCTATGGCTAGAATCCATACGCGTAGATCTAGGGTTTAGTCTACGCGTATGCAATTCTACGCATAACTGTGTAACAAATGTTATTGCCATGATCTGATGATAAAATGTTTGTATGTGTTAATATTGATGATTTGATAAATTTATTTCAGGATTGCTACGCTTAGAATTCAGAATCAAGGTCATTTGATTATCTACGCATAAGGATTACCTTACGCGTAGCTGGTTATGCGTAAGACTTGTCTTACGCGTAGCTTCTACGCTTAAGGTTCTACAGTGGGACTACGCGTATCCTGTGAAGGATATGCGTAAACAGTGACCTCTACGCATAAGGTCTACTCTTACGAGTAAGCCTTACGCGTAAGGTTCATATACGCCTACGCGTAAGCTCTACGCGTAAGGTCCCTTTTTTCCTACGCGTAACATTTCTTACGCGTAAGATAGGATCCTACGCATAAGCTTTCACCTACGCGTATGTCACGACTGTTTACGCGTAACTTTGTCAATCCTACGCTTAAGCCATTTTTGACCTTCATTATGAATTGTTACGTGTACAAAACTTGTTAATAAACTTATCATAACGTCACGAATCCAATAATGTCACTAATAAACCAAAACGTTTGATATGTTGTGAACAATAAGTGATAACATAAGCTTTAAAACTTAAAGTTAACTAACTCACGAAACATTTCACGACGTCATTAGACTATTGGACATACAAGTGACTTAGGACTCGTAACAATCATTGACGTTGTACATTAAATAACTAGACAATAAGACCTTCTGTTGACTAACATTATGTCTTTCGATATGTTGGTTCTTTTGGCTAATATTATTTCAGATCACGACATGGCTGCTCAACCAAACATGGATGCACCAAATGTTCTCTCCATTGCTGATATCTATCCTCATGGCTATCCAATGAAGATTGGAAAGAATAATCTCCGAGTTGACTTCAGCACTCTCACTTGCTCTGAGTCTTCATGCTTAATCGCTATTGACATTCTGAGGTCTCATCCATATCAGAACATGCTCACACATTCTGCAACAGTTCCTGAGATCTATATCCAACAATTCTGGAACACCATGGAAAGGGTCAAAGGAAGGACTGCAGTGACAGTGACTCTGAATCACAAAAGAATCACCATCACACCTGCAGACTTAAGAGCTGTTCTCTTAATTCCTGAAGTCGAACCAGACAAACTTTATGCCACACCTACTGAAGAGCTCACTCTCCAATTCTTAATCGATATCGGTTATGATGAGGCTACAGGAGTAATCACCAAACACTCTCACGTAGAGCTCAAGAGTATTCCTCAACCTTGGAGAACGCTCTACATGATCATCACCAAGTCTATTTCTGGTCGTGATAGCGGCTATGAGCATCCTAAGCTCATAGAACTGCAAATATTTTGGGCATTTGTCAACATGAAACACATCGCCATTGAAGCTCTGATTTGGGATGACATGATGTCATTTCTTAACAAACTTGGCTCAAAGATTCCCTACATCAGATATACCAAATTGTTGATCCAGAGAGCACTTGGACTACATTCTGTTATTCCCAAGAGGCTCAATGACCCTGACAATCACGACATGTTGACTGAACCTATTCTGACCATCAGAATGAAGGAATCGTCTACAAAGAAACAGGGCGCGGTGTTACCATATTACCTGCTAACTGAAGATGTCAGAAAGCTCGAAACGTACAACAGGTATCTGGAAGCAGTAAGACAAGGCAAGGTTGGTCACCTCGACGAAAAATCTTCTGGTACACCTACTCGGAGAACTAGAAGAGGAAATGCTGGAAGTGTTACAAGTTCAGAGTCACAAAGGAAGTTTCCCAAACGAAACCCTCCGAGAAAACGGTTTGTTCCCGTACAGGAAGCTACTCCCATTCCTAAACCCAAACCTGAACCGAAACAACAGCTTGAGGACGTAAGTTCTGACGATACAGATACAGATGAGGAGGTTCTCGTCTCTGAAACTGCAAAGGATGTGTCCGACACTCCAAAAGTACAGAAACCTCCAAGTCCTCAAGATGATAAGGATAAAGGAAAGACTCCGGTACTTGTACCTTATGATGCTGAAAGCTCAGAAAGTGAAGGAGAACCACTGGAGACAGCTTACAGAAAGAAATTGCATCAACTTAGACATGAACACAAAGCTGAAAAATTTGCTAATGAGCAAATGGGTGGACCCGGAGGAACTAGTAGTGCTGCTCCCTCCGATCCATCTCCTGATGCGGTTAATCAACCCGATAAGGGAGCTGGTACCACCACCCTTTTGCAACAAGAACAGCCTGTGAAAGACACTATTGAGTCTGAGAAGCTGAAAACTGAGAAGTCTGAAAAAGATACAGATGATGATTATGACAAGCTGCTTCTGGATAGTCCCACACGTACACAGAAGGAAACTTCTGAACCACCAAAGGACCCAGAGTCTCCTCACATTCCATCATCATCAGATTCTTCATCTCACTCCTCACCACCACCATCAACGAAATCAACAAAATCCTCATCCAAATCCGTGAAGAAACCAAAATCTTGGGTTTCTCAAGCTCATGAACGGATTCAAAAAGCTGTCAAGGAAGTCAGAAAGAAAAACGCTCTTAACAAGAAGCTAAATTTCCTCGCTGATAACATACAGCATATATATAGAGACAACGAAAAGAGGAACAAGGAAAGGAAGTTTGTGCAGGAATTCATGAAGAGTCATCGCCGTGAGCAACTAAACGAAATGATTGAAGGTTACACAAACAGGTACCTTCATGACAACGTTCCTAGACTTACACAGGAAATGTTTACCAGACAACTCTATCCAAACCTGTTGCATCTAGCCAAACAGGCGATGAAGTCAACACCGATGTATGTCAGCATCAATCCTGTTGATCCCAAAATCTTCTCAGACGCTGAATTAGTTGATCGACTGGTCGCACAACTGTCTAAACGTTCTGCAATGCTTGCCTCTCATGAAAGCAAACTGTTAGAAGCATTGCTGGCATTCCAACTTAATTCTGCATGCCGTGAAGAAGCTGAGAGGCCTAAACGTCATAGAGACGATGATGATCAGGATAAGGATAAGACTGACGAGGCTAAACGTCAAAAAATGTCTGGTGAATCCTCCTCGATGCCACCTCCTCCAAAACCAATTCCTGCACAACAAAAGTCTTCTCCACCACAGTCTTCCACTGATAAACCTCGGGACGATTCCGAGTTACCACCCTTGACTCAGAAAACTGGATCACTTTGAGTATACGGGTGGTGACGATGAAGAGGTCCGTGAGTCCCAACAACAACCCTCCTCTCCCAAACAAGTGAAGAAACCCGTATCATCATCAAGACCTTCTAAAAGCAAGAAAAAGACGACTCAGCCAGATGTCGTATCATGGCTAGATGACGATACAACTGCTGAATTTGAATGGTTCTCCACACTTGTCATTGATGAACGGTTGTTCAGAAGGGATCAGTTCAGACGCCTGGAGAGCTATGTTGGTGGTAGACCCAGGATAAACATCACCAGCTTTCAACGACCTGTGTGCACTCCCGGAGACATCACTGCACTTCCTGGTACCCCTTGATGTGTTTCCTTCATATGATTTTGGATGAATGTTTATATATGTGAATGGCTTGTGCACACATAACAGTGTACAACCCGTAATGGTCAAGAAAGGACCCTGTGGTACGCATCAGTGCCACAATCCTGATAAAAGGAGCGAAAGCTTCTTATTTTTGAGTAAAACCTATCAAACCTTTCATTATTTCAAGGTTTTGCTCAAAAAGACAAGTACTTCCCCATATGATTTTAAAACCTCAACCGTTTTTATCACTTGTTGAGGGGGAGTATTTGAATTAAAATTTTGTTCACAAATTGTTCACAGTGGTCACTCTTCCCGCAACACTCAAAATGGTCATATTTATTCTCAACCGTACAAAAATAACATTCTTATATGCCATTTTTGAGGGGGAGAAAATTGTGTGATAAGAAATATGTTTTGTAATGCAACATGTGCAAGCCCCTTGGCTTTCTCGTGTGCAAAGACTTAACCAATGAATTGACGATCCTTAACTGTCTGTAACTCGAAAAGACTTGTCCTGGACGGGTAATAATTTCAAGCTAGTTCGCTAGTGATGTAAACGTGTCTCGCAAAGGACTTGTCCAAGTAGAAAGTACCATTCGTGAAACTCTTGATAGACATGAACTCTGACGGGTATGACAACCTTTCGAGGTTTGTCTACACCTTCAAGATAGTTATTAGAGCTAGTTGTCACCTAAAAGCTGACAATGTATCTCTTTAACTATTCAACGTAACCGTGTCTCGCAGGAGATTGTCTATCTTCAGTGAATCAATTCAAAAAGTGCGCGCTCTTTCCTCACTGTGCATTTAACCTTTAAAACTATTAAGCACATGTGGAGGGGGAGTATTTATGCAAAATATCATCTCTTACAGTGGTTCAAACATGTTTTTCATTAACAAACCCTTTGAGAGATATTTTAACTTACAGTGGTTTTAATGGCAAACATAGGTTAGTCATGGAGTTATAAGGTGACTAAGGTTAGGAATAACCGTCCTATGATCCGCCAGAGCCGGAGGGATCTACCCAAGGACACTACCATTAGTTAGTGTTAGAAGTCCTTAGGAATGATTATAAAAAGGAGAAAATGAGAATCGGAGAAAGAAGGAGTTGAAGAATCAAAAAGAAATGTAAAGTAAAGGGTGAAAAGAAATAGCCCTCCAGATTATTCAACTTAGGGCAGACACCGGGTTCAATTCATATGCTACTGGTTGTCACTTAGTGACACCGGTATTGAAGATTAAAAGTCGTCATGGACCCAGTGACGCATGCACTAAACCTTCTTAGCCACTCAAGTTTCTCTCAACAGAAGCTTGTTTCATTCTCACAGGGAACCCTACGTAAACTATTGGCTTTCTCTTAGAGATCGCTGGTATTGAAGAAGGAGACCCTCTCCCTAGTCTCCGCTCAGGAAAACCAAAACGCACTATTGAGTCTAGAGCCACGAGATTCATCAAAAGATCTCTTAGGAACACTTGACATTTTAATCACTCGTTGATCAACAATAAGATCTTCAGTGATTCAATGGTTCATATCGAGTCCTTCACAGATCTTAGCAATCTGTCGAGAACATTTATGAGAGGTTCACATCTGTGATCCTCAGTGATTGAATGGAAACTCCTGCCAGGGTCAACATCAAACAGCCCTGACAGCAGGTCGCTTCGGTAACTCCCCGTGGATTACGCGGAGTGTGTCTCAAACGGTCTACAGTCGTGAGGTGATGCTTCGGTGTACCTCAGCGACTCATCTGAACTGTAGATGTACTTCGGTACATCGCGTTATCTCACTTGTGGGACTCCAGTTCAGGAACGGCCTTTGTAAGAATTAGAGTTGTGTCTTCACACTATGCTGTTGACACTCTCGAAGTTCAAACTTGTAAGTGCCGGAAACCGCTTATTACTAACCGTTTGAAATGTTTTCTTCTTATGGAGGCTCCGGAGCGGGATGATCGTGCTGATTCTTCTCATGCTCACGCCAACATCAACACTAATGGAAGTTCTATTCAAATGCAACACAACAGTCAGAATGATTCTTCGTCAAACCAAAGAATCTACAAAGTTAAAGACTTAAAGAACTTCATCAGTTTTGATTTTCACCGTCAAAGAGCGTGTGAGCATGTTGAAGAATGACGTGGAGACACTAGAGCAGCGAAGCAGACCTGAGGCAGACTGATGCAGACAACAACATACTATCACCTTCACCACAAAGAACAATAAATCAAAGAACAAAGTTAATGATGACGTCAAAGCAAAACCGCACAAAGATAACTATCTCTCTACACTGGAGAGATTGTTCGAACCAAGGCAATTCCTCTCACAAGAAAGAAGAATGTCAGAAGACGTCACAGCTACTATTACATCAACGCCTTCACCGTTATTCATATATACTTGAGGGGGAGATTGTTGGAATCACTCCTAAACAGTATTTCAAGTATTTATATTTCATATGTAATAGGTAGCTTTATTATGGCCTTTATGTTTGTTTAAGGTCCAGCTTATGTAGAAGGCCCATAAGCTGAGGCCCAAGCCCAATAAGGAATAGGGAAGGAGAGGGAGTGTTGCCCTAGCTCCTTGCCTATATAAACTATTGTAAACCCTCATTTGAGGGTTGGTTGTTCAAGTTATTCTCTCATTCACTCTTATTCTTAACCGTATCATTGTTTATGCGTGTATGTGTGTTTAGCTTGTTCATCCGCCTTCATCTCTTCTCTTATAAACTTGTGTTGTAAAACTTGTGACCTAACATTCTAGTACTTATTTTCTTGCTTAAAGTAGACCCCCTTAACTGTTTTTTTTAGCTTATAGCTCAAATCATCAAATCATTGCATCTTGCCTATTCAGAGGTTGTAGCTTGTTGTTATTTGTTGCAATTTAGTTTTTTTAGCATATTATAGTTCCTGTTAACAGTTGGTGCCTTTTGGTGAGCTTTTGGCTTATCCAAGTGCTTATTCATAAGCACTTTCCATATCAGTTTCATATTCCTCCTAACAAGCACCTATTTTTCCATTTTTCTTATATTCCTAATATTATTTTAGAGTTTTCCTGAAATTTTCAGATTTTTCTAAGTTGATTTGCTATTTTTCCTAATTTAAAGTAGTTTTTAAGCATTTTTAATTAGCTTTTAATACAAAAAATTAAGAAAAGCCTCAAAAAAATAATTTTTCATTTTTCTTAAGTTTAGATAAATATAAAAAGTCAAAAAAGTATTTTTCCATAATTTTCTTAGCTTAAATGGTATTTTCTAGCATTTTAATTAGTTTTAAATAGTTTTAAATTAGTAATAAATATATAAAAAGTAAAAAAATATATTTTCTGTTTTAAAATTAGTTTTATCATATTTTAGATTTTTCTAAGTCTTAATTTTATTTTTCTAGTCTTATTTCATATTTTCTTTTATTTTAGAGTATTATTAAATAGTTTAAATTAGTTTTTAATTAATAATAATTAGATAAATAGTTGTAAAAATTATTTTCCTTTTCTAATAATTTTCTTATATAATTAGGATTGTAAAAATGTATTTTTCATATCCGTAGGTATTTTCCTTCTTTATTTTCACTTTTTATTTTGTGCGTTTACGTAATTTTTATTTAAACGTAAGTTTTTAGTTTTAAGTTTTAAACGTTCATCACTTTAAATATAGTGATAGCGTTTATTTAATATCTTTTATCTTTTTAATTTTCTTAATTTGTATTTAAGTCGCTTTATTTTATAAATTTTTTCAGTAGTGTAATATTCAATCCTAATCTTTTCCGATCACTATCATTAGTGATCATTCTATCGTCTGATCAAGTGTTTACACACCATTGAGTCTCCGTGGGACATAACGACCCGGGAATTCACTATATTCTCTGATCTTCATTGTATTTGTGTCTGAACTGTTTTAAGCCTGTTACGGCTGGTCATTCACAAGTGGCCGGTTTGTGTGATTAGACTTGACGGTTCAGCACAGATCAGAACTCTACAAGAAATGAGTCGAACCATGCTTAATGAACAATCCATACCTCAAAAGTTTTGGTGTAATGCCGTTGATACTTCAACGTATATACTCAATCGAGTCTTGATTAGACCAATCTTAGGAAAAACTCCATATGAGTTATTTCGAGGCAAAAAGCCTACGTTAAATCACCTTAGAGTCTTTGGTAGTAAATGTTTTATTCTTAACACTAAAGATTACCTTACAAAATTTGATCCTAAATCAACCGAAGGTATCTTTTTAGGTTATTCGCCAAATAGCAAGGCTTACGTCATATTAAACAAAGAATCAATGAAGGTAGAAGAGCCATTAAATATAAAATTTGATGAAAGTCCACCCAAACCCTCTCCACCTCTTGTCGATGACGAGATTATAGAAAGTGAAGCCATAGTAATAAAGAAAAAGATAAGTGAAGAAGAAGAACCTCTAAGTGATAAAATAGTAAACATTAAAGAGTCCAAAGATCACCCCGTAGATAAAGTCATAGGAAAACTAAACGAACGAACATTAAGGTCTCAAGTTCAAAACCAAAGTAGTTTGTTTTGTTTCGTCTCAACCTTAAAACCTAAGAATACACAAGAAGCCATAAAAGATGAAAGTTGGGTAATGGCTATGCAAGAAGAACTAAATCAATTTGTCTCTAATGATGTTTGGACACTTGTCCCTCCACCTAGTAATCAAACCATAATAGGAACCAAATGGGTTTATAAAAACAAATTAGATGCAAACGGAGTAGTGTCTAGGAACAAGGCCAGACTCGTTGCTCAAGGGTATAACCAACAAGAGGGAATAGACTTTGATGAGACCTATGCCCCCGTGGCTAGATTAGAGTCTATAAGAATACTTCTTGCGTATGCTTGTGCTAATGATCTAAAGCTTTATCAAATGGATGTCAAAAGCGCTTTTCTAAATGCTGTCATAAATGAAGAAGTATATGTAGCTCAACCTCCGGGCTTCATTGATTTTGAAAAACCCAAACATGTGTATAAATTAAAGAAAGCCCTTTACGGTCTTAAACAAGCTCCAAAAGCTTGGTATGATAGACTCAAGTCATTTCTAGTTAAACACAACTACACCATGGGGTTAGTTGACAACACACTTTTTACTAAGAAAAGAGAGTCACATATAATCATAGTACAAATATATGTAGATGATATTATATTCGGATCCACTTGTCAAGACATGTGTGATGATTTCTCTAAAATCATGCATGACGAGTTCGAGATGAGTATGATGGGAGAACTTAGTTTCTTTCTTGGTCTACAAATAAAACAAGTAGAAGATGGTATCTTCTTTAATCAATCCAAATACATCAAGGATATGTTAAAGAAATTCGGTCTAGAAGAGTCAAAACCAATTAGGACTCCAATGTCATCCGACACCAAACTTACAAAAGACGAGGACGGAGAATCCGTTGATAATACTAAATATCGTGGCATGATAGGTAGCCTTCTCTACGTCACGGCAAGTAGGCCGGATATCATGTTTAGTGTTTGCTTATGTGCTAGATTTCATGAAGACCCTAAAATATCACACCTAGAAGCCGTAAAACGAATATTTAGATATATTAAGGGTACAACACAATTAGGATTATGGTATCCTAAGGGAACGGGAGTAGAAACAATTGTATATGCAGATTCTGACCATGCAGGTGATTACGTTGATAGAAAAAGTACAAGTGGGGTATGTACTTTTATGGGATGTTGTTTAACATCATGGTTTTCTAAGAAACAAACGGCACTTGCAATATCAACAACCGAAGCCGAGTACGTCTCCGCCGGCAAAGCATGCCAACAAGCACTATGGATGAAACAAGCGTTAGTAGACTACGACATCCATCTTAGCGACATAGCCATCCTATGTGACAACAAAGGTGCAATCGACTTAAGCAAGAATCCGGTATTACATTCTCGCACAAAGCATATAGAGATTCGTCATCACTTCCTAAGAGACAATGTTCAAAAGGGGAACATCTCTATTGAGAAGGTTGCATCAGAAGACAACATAGCCGACGTCCTCACCAAACCATTGAAGCGGGAACAATTCAACTTACTTCGTCTTGGTCTTGGTCTAATGGAACAAACGTCTTAACTTAACTGACTCTACAAGGTATGTAAACACTAGCCTTCTTCTTTCTGAGTCTAGGATTCCTATTTCCTGCACAACTCACAAACAATACGGGAATTTTCAAAACCCAAGATAAGTATTCCATTTATAATTTTTTTTACATAACTACATACACATTTTTAAAGAAAATCTCCTTTCAAAATGTTTTCTAAAAAGAATGATACCTTCCCGTATCAATTTCACAAAAGCTATATCTCACTTTCATTATTAATACAAAGTAAAAACCCGTTTTCATTGCATCTCATGACTTTTGAATGCTAAAGGGAACATATAACTAATATGTGTTTTCGGGTACATTCATTTAAGCAAAAATGAATTAGGAGCATTGATAACACAATATTACGTACTTATGTACCAAATGTGTGTTTTCGGGTTATCTCAATTAGGATTTATTTTTCTCTAGTTATTTTCCTTTTCTTTTTAGAGGTCGAGAAAACCGCAACTCCAAATAGTTTGCATATAGGCACACAATAGGCAAAAATGTTTCCAAAAGAAAAATTTTGTGCTGCCTGATTCACCAGACCCACGGATCCCAGCCTTCATGCTGGACGGATCCCTCAAGGGAAGGATCCGTGGGATCCGTGTAAACAGAAGCTATTTTCAACTTCTATTTTTTTACTTTGGATGAAAAATCCACATTTGCTTCATTTTTTTTGGAGTATGCTCTTTAATGCTTGTGTTCTCATGATCACATGCCTTGAATTCATATCTAATCATTAGATTTTAATCCACATTTTGGGTCAAGCATTCATTTCAATATTTTGTTTTTCTATATATAACTCCCAAAATGCTTGCATACTCCATCTCCTTCTCACAAACACACTTCATCATGTCATCCAAAAACCCTTTAGGAGAATCATCTAGTACAAACAATCATGATATCCAAACCTTTGTACTTCCACCATCCAAAATACCACAATCAAATGCTAGGATATCCGCACGGATTAGTATCCGATCTTGTTGTGTAGCAAAACCAACCTCAAATGATTCATCCTCAACAAATAACTCACCACAAGATGCTTCCATTTTAGCACTACCCTCATCACCAACAAGTACACCAACTTCATCACCACCTAAAATAACTCTTTTGGAACTCCTTAAGACTCCAACAAGATCTAATCAACCTAAAGAAAAAGAATTAGTCTTTTCAACACCCCCCACATCTCCAAATACTTTATTTCAAGATCTTGAAACGTCACCACCATTAGCTCCTATCACATCACAAGAACATCTAGGTTCTTTTCCACCACCATTTACTAACATTCCGGATATTGATCCATATTTTCCTATTTTTCCACCACAACTTCCGCATTACTCAAATCAAATCAACCCGGAAACCTTCCGCACTCATCACCCACATCATTTACATTGTGGACATTGCCAATCCACTAGGGAAATTGCAATAGAAGTTAGGGAAGAAATGCGTTTCATACTCAACCTCATCCTTGATCGCATCAATACCATTACTCATCAAAACCTCCATCCATAACCTTATGCAAGCATGGAAGGAATCACTACTACTACTTTTCTACTTTTAAGTATTACTTTTGAAGTCATTTTTCAAGAACAAGTCTTGTTCTTATTTTTACATGCTTGTAAGTGGCTTACATACCACTACAATTTGTTGTTTTATTACAAGGCCTTGTTTACATACCTTGGCTCCCAATCTTGATTCTCGGCAACCACAAGATTATATAAGCATGTTACTAACCTTTCTTTTTGTAGGATTTTTTATTTTTCTTCACTTGACGCCCCAAACAAGGGGGAGCTACCGTCAAGGGGGAGTTAGAAGTTTGTTTATTTCTTCCAAGGGTTAACTTTTTGTTTCAACAAAAAGGGGGAGAAGAAGTAAAACTTAGGGCTTTCAAAACTTACATCTATTCTTAAGTTTTACTCATCATAACATTATGTTTTGTCATCAACAAAAAGGGGGAGATTGTTAATACAAATAAACCGTAAAACCGTTTATTAATATTTTACGATCTCTTTTTGTTTTGTTGATAACAAATATAATGTTATCTTAAGTACAATTATAAAGGATACATGTTAGTTTTGTAAAGCATTTACATATAACCATTTAAATACAAAAATGTAGTAATTAAGCATTTGTTGTAATAGTTTATTAGGATGGGTAAATATCATAACCCATGGATCTTAACCCATACCCAAAGAGACTTGATACAATGTATACTTAGATACATTGAATCTAGATATAACCCATGGACCAACCCATGACCCATAACCAAAAAACCCATGGGCAAAGAGGAGCGGACCACGGATCCCTAGCTTTGTGCTAGACGGATCCCTTGTGGAAGGGATCCGTGGGATCCGTGGGAACAGTGAAGAAACTTGCCTATAAATAGAGAGCCATTTCTTCATTCTAACTCACCCCTCTTCTTACTAAATCTCTCATACACTCTCATTCTCTTATAACATATAGATCACTTGATCTAGAGAGTTGTTCTTCTTTCTTTCTATTTGTGATCCTCATATAGATCCTTCTCTAAGGCGAGATAACGAGCATTCTACAAGTCATCCAAGCAAGGGGTCCTTGATTGATTTGTCACTCCGCAAGATTTCTGTAGCGAAGATCTTGTATTTGATATTTCACATATTTGTTGTGTAATAGCTGTGTTGGTTTGGTCCACCGTGCTACGGACTCGGTATCTAGCTTTGTACCGGAAAAAGTGTAAGCAACGTTGTGAAGGCTTCTCCGCCAAGTGAAGGAGTTTGTTGACATAGTGCTTGAACTCTCGAGTAGGTGACTCGGGGAGTGGAGTATGGCAAGGAAGGTGTCCTTGTAGCCGAACCACTATAAATCGGTTGTGTCATTTCTATCCCTTATCTTTATTTATTTGCTTGCATTATCATTACATCTATACGTTCTCAACATCCATACGATTTCACATAATATCTTATCTAAAGTTTTTGAAATCAACTTAAAATCGGCAAAACTATTCAAACCCCCCCCCCCCCCCTTCTAGTTTTCCACATATGTCATGCATTCATCTTGTAGCATAAATTTTAATAAAAAACTTATTATTAACCAATTCATAAAGATCAAATTATAAAAGTTTTGATTGAGGTATTGGTTTCGCCAATCAAGAAATTTATCTTTAATTATCGTCATTTATATCGTACTTTTGCATAAGTCTAAAGACTTAGTGTTTCGGATAATTATCACAAAAGTGGCGCATGGAATCAAAGCTAATTCGCCCTTAAGATGATTTTGTACATTATAGCCTACTTGGTAACTCCATTTTGACTCGCAAAGAAGCGGAGAATTTGGTCAGCGCTGAAGCAATAACCTCCTTCTTTAGGGTCACAATTTAATGCGCTCCCCTCCTTATACCCCTCTTTTAGTCTGTCAAAATTGGATGAGTCGTTCTCACTATTTGTACCAAAACCATTAATCAATTAAACTTATTGAAAATTTTGACTCTTCAAAAACAAATCAAATTTCACCATTGTTTAGTCCAATTTATTTTTCTATTCAAAAAATTACCCTTTGCTTAAAACTTGTCACACATAATAAACAAACAAGTAACAATAAAAAATAAACAACTGAAACAATGCGCACATAACTAACAATTAATACGTGTAAACAAGTAGTCACATGCAACTTATTTGATAAAACCTATTAATAATCAATATCTAGGTTAATTAACGTATATATTAACTAGGGCTTTCACTCGCACAATTGAAAGTGAGCCACATATATCGACGAACCGATTGCGTAAGCCATAATTAAAATATAACAAATTCCACATAATTGATTCATGAATATATTATTGGAGTCTTCCCCAATTCAAGATTTATCAAAACATACATGTGATAAAATAACTTTACAATTAAAAATTCAAGCAACCATCCATGACGAACATGCATGTATCATCAGGGATATAACATAACAATTATTCAAGTAAGTCACAAGATCGCATACAATTCCATGTGACATAACAATTTATTCATGAATATATCACGTAACAAATATATTAATTCTAGGTTTCGATATGGTTAACATAACAATTAATATAAACCCTAAAAAAATTTAAATAAATCGACTAAAAAAAATTAGGGTATCGACCCTTAAAAAACATTTTGGTCGATCCTTAAAAAAAAATTAAAACCAAATTAGGGCAAAAACCCTAACCCTAAAATTAGGGTTTACATAATCGTAACCAAAACCATAGAACAATCATATCAAACAACATACAATATTTGTTTTTTACGTGTTTAGTAATTAATTACTCATTAAACAAGACTCGTGATGCCACTGTTGGAATTATATAACATGACAATCATATATAAAACACATAAAACATCAAAGAAACATGCGGAAGCGTATAGGAACGTATAATGAATAATTAACTAACATAAAAATAAAGTATGCGTACCTTTTGATTCTAGCCGAACAAGAATCAATTCCACAAAACTAGCAAGTGATGAACCCTAATTAGGGTTTATATGATTATAAGAATTACCTCTTACCGTTTTTGTAATTCAATCCAAGATACCAACAAAAGTATGTTAGTACCACGTTCTTGTACACACATACTAAAACAAATCAAAATAATGCTAGTTTTAATCACACGGAAATATTTGTTTTGGAAAGAAAAAAAAAGTTCGAAACCCTTGAGGAGTGGTCGACCGATTGGAACAAAGAAAACACACAAAACAATTTTAGGGTTTAGACAATGAGTATAAGAGATGCAAAACAAAGACCCTAGGCCTTATTTATACACACAATAACTTTGTTACTAAGTTAAGTGTGGGTTGGGTTGGGTTTCCTCTTGGCCGATCGGTTATGGTATCCCAAGAGGGATTCCGGAACCTTCCCAATCTCTATTTTGCAATCTAGTCCTTCCAATTAACATTTAACGGTCGTTAGTCCATTACACTTAATTAACTTAACGTCCGTTATATATTTCGTGTAATTAATAAATAAATATAACATTTACATTTAATTATTAACTTTAATTCGCATATGTAAAGCATGCAATCCCGTGGTCTCGAGTTCGATCCTAACTCCCGACTACTAATTTATATCCATAAAACTAACAAGCATAACATATCAACAATGTATAACTACTATAGGATATCAAATTGTGACACGATGTTGTTGAATTTTTTTGTTTTAACACGTTTTATTTCAACGTTGCTAGGTTGTGTTAGTTTATGACTCAATTGGTCCACTTAGTGATAATAAATGTTTATGTATCGTCTGAATGAAACTGCTTTATATTTATATCATCCAGAATATTTATCAAAAAATAAAGAATATTATTTCATTCAGATTCACACATTTACGTCTCAGATTCAGATTCAGACACGTAAATCCGATTCACATTCAAAGTCTCTTAATAAACAAACAACACCTTATTCTTTACAAATTGTAGATGAACATTGGCATATGTTAGCAACAACATCATATTTCATAGCTCATATTAGTAAACTCAAGAATATTTGTAGCTTTTTAAGTAACAATGAATTTCCTGGTTATTCTTAAGGATGGAACACACCGTCAACATAGACTCAAACTAGATAAATGTCTCTCATTTGAAAGGTTAGTGAAACTACTCGAGTTTGTTTGTAACAAACGTAGTTTAAATATGCGACGGAACATGTTTCTAGGTTTTAGTAACATAAATATAATTTTAGAGCAATTCTTGAAGAAAAATTTCTACCTATGTGGGCCAAGGAAGGCAGCAGACAAGCTGCTCAAATAGTGGTTATTTGAGCAAACTTGTAAAGCTTAAATTATACTAGAACAAAGCCCAAGATGCACAATTCTTTGATTGTTTTTGTAGGGGACTTGTTTAACAAGGTAAAATGATACAGAGCTAGGAACTTGAGTATCATGTAAATTTCAAAATGAAATGATTGTGTTTATAACAATCCAAGTATGCTACACTGATTTTTCACAAGTTAGATACAAAATAATAATAGATTTTGTTAAATACTACTCGTTATACAATTAAAAGTACTTCTACTTTTCGCTTTGAGACCAGCTCTTTCAGTTTAACACCCTGAAAGACTAGAATAAGCCATTTTTTTTTTTTACATTATCTTACAAATAGTTAAGAGAAGCAAAACTCTGCAAGTATACATTTGACCCATATACATATACGTAGATTACACCTAACATAGCTAATTAAATGTTAATCTTTCTAAAGCCTCTTGCATTGTTTCAATATCACTGTTTGAACTATTTGAAAGCCGTCTTTTATCTCCGCTTCCAATCTCCAAAGGTGAATGACCATATGGCGGACCTGTCACCATGGAAGCCCATGAGTTGCCACGCATCGTTGGCCTTTGAAGCTGAGCACTAGCAGCAGCCACAGCCCGTTTCTTGGTGGCATCATTGACATATAGAAGATCATCAATCCTCGCCATTAAGTTAAACGCTAAACTTTCAATCACCCGAGAGTAGCTCTCTAGTATCGCTTGTCCCACATCCTACATAACAAGAAGCTTAAACTATTGGAAAATCTGTATAAATCAAATTCAAGATTGTGGCAACAAAAACATACTTTGTTAGATTGAATCTTGTCAAGATCCAATCTTGTTCTTGGAAGGCCCGGAAATTGGATCTTTAAGTTTTTCAAAAGGGTGTTCGCCCTTTCAGACAAAACTTTATTTTTTTCTTTATCACCCCCGAGCCCCTTCAAGCTACCAGTCCATGATTGCTTTCCCGTTCCATGACTCTTTGTTCTTTTTTGTGTCCAAATATGCATTGCTGCTTCAATCCTGTTTGCTATTTGAAGAGTGGTGCATTCCGACGACATCTCCAAGTAATCCAAAAGGGATTCCGGTGAGAAATGGGCGGTAGTTATGTAGTGATGCAGCGTTTCGCCTAAACAAACTTTAGCACTCTGAAACAATCCGCAAAATATATAATTGGAGAATCGTCATTTTATATAACCATAGTGATGTTTGAACACCTTGTTAGCTTTAACTACTAGATCAGTAACAACTTATAGGGTATTAATACTTTGGGCTTAAGGTATTACATTTTATCTGGAAAAATTACAAACATAATAGATGTGACAAAATGAACAGTCAGCCACGTTGGGTAATGAGTCAAAACGGATAATTCTTAAATTTTGGTGGAGTGGGCCATGATGCGTTAGTTTGGTTTGGCAGGATAGAGTGTTGTCCAAAACGATATCTATGTATAACAAAGTATTTGGGAATAGAACCATATTAGATTTTGCACCAAAAATAAATTTTGGACGGGTTATTGCTCGTTTCCTTTTGGTTTTACCCATTTTACTGTTTACAATAGTAATAGAATTTGAACCGATGTGTCCATAAGTAAAAGTGTAAAATTAGTCATATACACTACACAAGGAAAGAAATCTTTATACCTTCGGCAAGGTTTCTAAGTATACTTTAGGAACCTCCATTTGAGACAACACACTGCTATTTATAGATGCAGCAGCTTTAAATATTTGATTGCTACACTCACGGCATTGTTTCAGTATCTTTACTATATTTTCTGACAATCCCTTAGACGGAACCTTTGGGAAGGGAAGCCACCATTTCTCTTCATACTGAATCATAGGACTATCAGATGATGAAGCATTAGACTGTCTTTTAACATTTTCACCACGATCAGAAACCACTAAGCCACGATCAACATAAGAAAACTCTGAATCATGGAAACCGTCAAGCATTGTTACTAGCATTGCGTCTAGCTTTCTAAGAGGTGGAAGGTTTAAATATAAATCAGAACGGGGCCGGGTCACCATAACCTCAAAAGTCCCGCCCTCAGGGAATTCTTGAAATGATGGAGTAAGCTCGACTATCGAATCGCTTACTGATAGAAGCCATTCCATTTCTTTTCTCCACATTGACTTGTTTTCTGCACTCAATGGCTCTAATTTCCAAAGGTCCCCAAACACAGAAGCTGAAAATAAAAAATTATCATCATCAATGTTTGACCTTTTTAAAGTCAAACATAGAATTCTTGAAACTAACCTTTGATAAGAATTACAAAACTTATTCACCCAAAATTACTACCGAATGTGACACTAACTACATAAATCTTAGTCGTAATCATTTATTTTATTAGAAGTACAAACTTATTTTGCATCTGATATGAATCTGTAAATGTCAATTTGACTTTGAATATCAGGAACAAGTGGAAAATGGGACAAACCAGAGAGATTTGTGATTGCATTTGAGATAGCAAGAGCAGTACAGACTCCATTTCCTCTTCCAGTCATATCGTCTCCAAGCAACAGCTTCGAAAAACGATCCTTCATCAATTGTACCTCTGCAAACAAAATCTTAGTACAAGAATTTTCTTTTTACTGCAGCTAACTCACACAAGCCATCTTTGAGCTACAACATTTTGGTTGACGAGACACTAACACACTTGTTTCGCTTGGCTATGCTACTACCGTAATATATATTTGTACATTATCGAATTTATAGCATCATAATCATGAAAATCTGTTTCTGGCCCAAAATAACTCTCATAAACAAACCACAACTTTAAATATAATTCAGTAGTGCGTAAATCGGTTCAAAACATGAAGAGCAAGTTATAGAAATCATAACAAACAAACTAACATTACCAGTTAAGTTTCCAGCCTCAGCTTTGCCATTAATCTTCCATCCAGCCCCCAGCTGCTTAACCGGAGAAATACCCCGAAAATGCGGTCCCACCAATGTGGGAGTACTTCTAGAAGTAGACGCGACAGGAGAACCAAAAGAAGACTCTCCACAACTTTCGGACTCGCTAACATCCGCACTAACACTATAATCCTCTAACCTATGATCACCCCTGTGATCTGATTCATCTCCTGATGATGAGTTTTCCATTAGTGGAATATAAGCAATGATTTTGCTAAAGGGAAAGTGAGAAAATATGGTGTGATCAAAGAGTGAAAACAAAAAAAGTTAAAGAGTTAAAGTTATGTTCTTTACAGTTATGTGTGTTATTGTAACGTCAACATGGTGTTGAACAAGTGGACCCATGTTGCCGGTGGTGGTGACCACCTTTGTATGCATTTATAAATCATATGTTATCAGTTTCACATGTTTTGTTTTTTCTAATGTTGGATTGGATATCTTTGTGGTCGAAGATTTTGCAACTCTTTTTATGATTACTAGCCGGGTACCCCGCGCACAGCGGTGGCGATAAGTATAGTTATATGTGTTTGCTTACCCGTTTAGTGAATTCGTTTCACAACACTTCGAATGTATATGTGTTAGTTGTAAGTGTTTTTTTGGGTTACCCCTTAACTTTCTCGTAGCTTTCCCGCGACATCATTATTCCCGCATATAGAAATACCCTCGCAATCTCTTACGCGTCAAACACTACCCCAAAAGTTTATGATTTTAACGAATCAAGATTATATTGATTGAAATAAATGAAATAAAGGTTAAAGTTGTAAAAATTTGAATTAAAATAAAATAAACCCATTAAAAATATAAAAACTAAAAACTCATAAAAATATATCAAAATGGATGTTGAATTAAAGAGCATAAACTTTTAGAAAATATGGTGAAATTAGATTATAAAAAAAATAAGTAGATAAAAAGATATTTTAATTTAAAAATAAAGATGAATTTTTAGTGGTTAGGAGTTAGGTTTGGAGTTTGTTAGAAGTTAGACTTGAAGTTTGTTAAAAAGTGACACATGTCATCTCATGATTGGAGCTCCTTATCTTAATTTTTTGTTAGAAAAACTCTTTCCATAATAAGCAAATAAAAAAGTCAGCCTTCTAATTTTAGAAGGCCTAAATGTATTATAAGGGTGGTGGCAACCATGCCTAAATAATTTTTTCATGCTTAATCACCCACCAACTATATCCTTCCATCTCATCCCATACCACTCTCATACCTAACAATATATTTTAGTGGCAACCATGCCTAACTCATACCTCATCTAATTTTATTTTTATTTTTTTATATTTATAATTATATTAAACAAGTGATATAGCAGTGTCCTTTATCTTTATCTTCATCATCATCCAACTTATATATACAACACATATCTCTCATTCCCAAAAGCTGCCCACAAACCATTTTCTCTCAAACCTTAATCCACCGAAGAAGAATCATCAAATCAACATATTTCAAAAAGCAATCATCTAAAGAAGCAACAACCTTCAAATATGGATCTTAACTACAAAGCAACCGAGCTAAGGTTAGCCTTGCCAGGAACCACTGATGATGACATGCCAGGAACCATTTGACTTGTAATTTTTTTTTTTTTTTTAAAGAGCCCAACGGCTAGAAAAATTAATGGCCAACGGATATAATTTTTGGTCCAACGTCTCTTTTCTCTTCATGCCAAATCGGGTTACTTTGCCGATTTCACATTTCCTCCTTCCATGCCGTGTGATGCCGAAATGGAGGCAGCACTCATGCCGCTCGGCATGATCCAAACCGAAGGGCAAACCGAGGGTGTTGCCAGTACCCTAAAGTAGTATAGAAAGTAAACAAAAAAAAACAACGATATTGTTCATTTGCTTGTGTTTATGTTCACATATACAATTCTGAAAAGAAATATACAATTGAGACTTTGAGATTATATAGTATATGTTTTTATAAAGTATAACATCCTATTAAGCAACTTGGATTAATATAACGATGAGTTCGTCAACATATATGTGTTTGGTTTTGTCATATGAGTCAAAAAAAACTCGCCCTCTTTTACCTTAACATGATCGGTTTTAATTAGTACACGAGTAACATGATACATTCGTCAAGATGAAGTTGCATGCTCTTAAATTTGGGAAAACTACTCGTACAAAGGATTAGTAATCAATAAGTTATGTAATGTACTTGTGGCGAAAAGGGAAGATCTCTTGCCAAAAAAAATTATTTTTTAACAGCTTTTTTATAAAGCTTGATTTCATATATACCCAACATAAATTATTAAATGTCATATTTATCTAACAAAAACTTATGCTCTGTAATAATATATATACTCAATCTAAACATTATATTTGTCATATTTATTCATTTCATTTTAAAACTAGTTAAAATTTAAGTTACAATCATTAATTTACCATTAGACCCTTACCCTACTTGTATATAACTTTGTAAAGTGACCTTCAATCAAATCAACATCTATCTTTACATGACCTCTTAGGCTATGGATAGTGGGAGGTCGAGGGGATCGGTCAACTGATCGGTTGGCACCGGTCGACCCACTCTGGGAGGTCGGTTGCCACCGGTTGAGCTCCAACAAACACACGAACTAGTTTGTTCTGCCGATCGAGTTTGTATCTCATAAAATGACAAAAATTTTGTACCGTTGAAAAAAAAAATACTTTTTTTTAAAAAAACTTTACTACTTTTACAACATTACAAATAACAACCTCAAACACATTTCTAAACACACAATTTCAAACACAATTCAAACAACTTCTCAGAAACACCTTCAAACACATTTTGTTAATTATGTCTTACGAGATATTTTTTAATTCTTCTTCTTCTGACGAGGAAGAAGTTATAAGCAAGTTTACAGAGTTTGTGGATTTTACGCAGTATGCTTGGGACGCTTACCAAGCGTCACAGCCAAAGGTTCGACGAAACTACACGCCTAGGGATCATGAGGGTGCTCATAATCGTTTAGTTTTCGCTTACTTCTCCGAAGAACCGTTGTATGACGAAAGAACATTCCGTCAGCGGTTCCGAATGAGCCAAGAAATATTCATCGAAATTGTTCGAGAGGTAACCAATTATTCTTATTATTTTCAACAAACTCCTGATTGTAGGGGCGTACTTGCTATTTCCCCATTGGTCAAGTGTACTGCGGCAATTCGTCAATTGGGATACGCGGTCGTTCCTGATTCTCTTGACGAGTATTTGCAATTGGCTACAACAGCAACAAGTGATTATCTCCGTAACTTTTGTACGGTTATTATAGAGTTATATGGTGCTGAGTATTTGCGAAAGCCCACGTATTCTAACCTTGAAAGATTATATGCTTATCACGAGCATAAGCATGGGTTTTATGGGATGATGAGAAGCATTAATTGTACAAATTGGGAGTGGGAGGATTGCCCAAAAAGTTTGAGAGGTCAATTTTCTAGGGGTGATCATGGGCCACATCTATTCATTTTATTGGAAGCAGTCGCCTCCCAAGATTTATGGATTTGGCATGCATTCTTTGGTGTCTCCGGGATAAATAATGACATAAACGTTTTACATCGTTCCCCCGTTTTCAATGATATCAAATCTGGAAAAGCACCGGAACTTGAATTCGAGGGTAACGATGTTGCTTACAAGAGGGGGTATTATCTTACTGACGGGATATATCCAGAATGGTATGTTCTTATTAAGTCCATTTCAAATCCTCCTGCGGGTGATGAAAAAAGAATAATGTACAAGAGGAAGCACGAAGCAACAAGGAAAGATGTGGAACGAGCTTTTGGTGTGTTGAAGAAGAAGTGGAATTTGCTTAAAGTTCCGGCTCGAGGGATGTACCAACGTGATCTCCGAAATATTGTGTACACATGCATCATATTACATAATATGATCATCCGATACAAGCAGCGGGCAATATGTCCTACATAGTTTGCACAAGAGGGACACCGTGATCATGATCCGTTAAGATTCCATGCAGAATCCTTAGTAGTTAATCAGGAGATAATGGACCGATCAACACAACTAAACTTAAAATATGATTTGGTCGAACATGTTTGGAGAAACCGTGAAAATGCACGCAATCAAGAGATTGAATACGAAGACGCAAGTGACGAAGACGCAACTGAAAATGAAGATTTTTTGTGATTTTTTTAGTTTTTAATAAGTTTTGTAATGTTTACATTTTATTAGTTTAAGCTTTTTATTATTGTTGTAATGTTTAAGTATTTTTATTAATGAAGTTCAATTTTGTTGTTAAAAAAAAAAAACTAGGTCACCACAATGGCAACTAGGTCGTCGCTAAAAAAAAAGTTAACGTGACACAGATGACCCAAATCACCACTGTGCATAGCCTTAAACAAGTTGTAATATCTACTTCAAACAATTGTTTGAAACAGTTGTATTCTTTTGTTACGTGTATGCTAGTAACCCTAGTCACCGCTTTTAGAGTTGTATATGTAATAAACCAAATAACAAACTTCTGCCTAAAGATCAAATGAGTAAAATGAGCTATAATTTATTTCACTAAACAATAATCAGAGTTATTCTTTTATAATTTTGTGGTCATTTTTGGCAGAGCAGCTAATTTTTTATTTATTATTATTTTTTTTAACGGCGGATTTATTAAAACACACTAGCAAAGAGATAGAATAAAATTATAAAGGCTTCATAAGCCAAGATTTTCAACAATTAACATTACGCATTTACGCCCTCTACTTTTAAACCAAGAAAAAGAAAAAGTACGAATGAAATCGAAAATGTCACTTTTCCTCAACGAGTGAGAGGAGAAAATAACACCGTTGCGATAACGCCAAATGCACCACACAACGCTACAGAAATGACGTACACTCGATCTTCATCACTCCTAGAAGCTCTCCAAACTTCAAACCATTGCAGACAGTCGAACCAAGAAGAAAAGGAGGGCATATCAATATCGACCCATCTTCTTACAAGAAACCAAACATTTGAAGACAAGTCACAGTCAAAGAAGACATGGTCCACGGATTCCAGCACATTGTTACACATCGGCAAACAATGAACGGTATATCAAGGCCCATCAAAGATAAATTAAGACGAGTAGGAAGCATGTCCAAAGAAAGACGCCAAACGAAAATGTTTACCTTTCGAGGAAGAATATTGAACCATCGAGTGCATGGGGAACACGAAGGAAACAAACAAGAGTCAAGGTGAACTCGCGTTACATGAACCGAAAAACTGCCATCGTTGTCAAGGTTCCAACTCCATGAATCAGGCTCATCAAGAAGCTTTACCTGACCAACTCTGAAACTAGAGAATCTAAGGCACCTTCATTACGGGGCCCTCTACTTGCCTCTTCCAATTCTAAACCCAAGAATCATTTACTCTCCGATCTAAGAGTAAGCAATCCGCGTTTGCATCTAGGTGGTATACATGTTAAATCTGGACATTAAAGTGCCATTGCCATTCCATTGATCTTTCCAAAACCGAATAGATAAACCATTACCCACTTTACGACTAAGAGTACTCGTCAAGATAAAGTTACGTTGATGAAGCAGTGATTATGTCGAGATGATGGATGCCCAAATGCCATTACAATTGCAACCTTTAATATCAAAACCTGCTTCCACACCATTTATAGCCACAAAGATATGAGCCCAAAGAGAATCTCGGTTATTAACAAGAAGCCATCTCCATTTTTGGAGAAGAGCAAAATTGAAAGATTTCAAACTTCCAATATTTAACCCACCTTTATCATACGAAGCCAGAACATTTTCCCATTTAAGCCACGACATTTTTCGACTTTCGACACTACCACCCCAGAAAAGGAAGCCCGGATAGCTTCAAGGGAGTTAAGAACAGATTCAGGACATTTGAAGATCGACATATAATAAATCCCGAGGCTTCCCAAAACTGATTTAATAAGAGTTAGGCGACCCCAATGGATAAAGTACTTTCTTTCCAAGAAGAAAATTTAGCCCAAAAACGGGCTATTAAAGGCTGCCAATTTGCTATGAGGTTCATATTTGCTCCAAGAGGTAAGCCAAGATAACAGAAAGGAACAATACCTGAGCTACATCCTGTGGCACGAGCCAAAACATCAATATCATGAGAGTTCACTCCAAGACCGTAGACATTAGATTTTGAGATGTTTATTTTGAGGCCCGAAGCAAGATAGAACACATGAAGAACACGAATGATATTATTCATATCTTGCCTATTCCAATCTGAAATAATCACAACATCATCCGCATAAAAGAGATGAGATAATTTAAAACCTGAATCTCCTATTGAAGCCTCGTGAATAAGGCCCGAAGAGACCGCATTTTTTAACGCGATGTGAAGGCCTTCCATAATGATTATGAATAAGAAAGGAGTTAGCGGATCACCTTGGCGTAAACCACGCTTTATAGAGAATTCACTAGAGGGACTTCCATTTATAAGAACAGAAGCTCTAGCCGAATGAAGGCAACCCTGAATCCATCTACGCCATTTGTCACCAAACCCAAGACTAGCTAACATGTGATCGAGAAACTTCCAACTTACGGTCTCAAATGCTTTTTCAAATTCAACTTTAAACAATATCAAATCTTTTATTCTTTTTGTACCATGACATTATCTCACTAAGCATCAAAGAGCCATCAAGAATGTATCTTCCCGAAATGAAAGCCGATTGTTCTTTACTCACCACTTTTATATTGCATACAATTTTATATTGCATACAAATCAAAGAGATTGGACGAAAATCTTTAATATGAATAGGATTTGCAATCTTCGGGATCAACATAATAAAAGAAGAATTTGAACCTTTAGGCATGGTAAATGAATCAAAAAAACCTTTAATAGCTTTCACCACGTCTTGTTTCAAAAGTTCCCAATACGTTCTAAGGAAAAGGAAAGAAAAACCATCCAGGCCATTTGACTCCCACAGTCCCAAACAACCAACTGGATCTCTTCTTCAAAAACATTCTTTTCCAAAACCAAATTATCATTTTGGTTTAAGGTAGAATACGGCGTAATAGTAGAAAGATCAATCAAGGAATCAGAAACATCAAATTTGTCTTTGAAGAAGTTAAAGAACGCCGATTTAACTTGGTGGGGGTTAGAAACACAAATGCCATCAATCATAACACCTTGAACTGTTTAATGTGACCTCTTTTGCTTCAAAATACCATGAAAGAATTTTGTATTTTCGTCTCCTTCAACATCCCATTTGACCCTAGCTTTTTGCATCAAGTCCATGTCTTCAAGTTGTTGTATGTCCTCACGTTCTTTGAGAAGCTTCACACGATCCTCCTTTTCACTAACTGAGGCTGTATTGGAGTCAATCTTCTCTTCGATGTCAATTATCTTCTTCATAACCTCTTGTTTTCTTGACGCTTCATTGTTTTTAGCTTGGCGGTTCCACTCTTTGATATTCTCCTTAAGCCATTTAAGCGTCTCATGAAAAGGCATATGAGGATTAGTAAGCGAGGACTCGTTATAAGCCTTCCTAATACGCTCATCAAAACTATCACGATGTAACCAAGAATGAAAGAATTTGAAAGGGACCGAACCATAATCAATCTTATCACAATGGAGCAAAATTGGAGTATGATCCGACCATCCACGAGGAAGAGTTGTGACTTTTACATTCAGAAAAATATCTGTGACATGTTGAGATATCAAGAAACGGTCCAACTTGCTCATCTTCGAACCCATTTTATTCATCCGAGTAAAATTCCGACCTCCCAAAAGGATCTCTAGTAAACTTGTGTTATCAATAAAAGTGTTAAAGTTGTTAGCCGATAGACGATTGAACTCAGTGCCAAAACGCTCACTTTGATCCCGAACTTTGTTTAAATCTCCAAAGAGAACAATATGACCATCATGGTTTCGAATGAAATCTAATAACCGATTTCACATGGCAATTTTATCTACCGACTCTTGAGGTCCATATATATTGATCATAAAAAATATATTATTTGAATTTGCCCATCTTCTTTTAACAATGATATACCAATGGTAATAGTTTAGCGCATTTCGGATACATCGTTCTCAGAATATACCATACACAGTTTAAATGGTAGCGTCAATATTGGTTGACCACTATGGTCCACAAGTTGCTTCATCAAACAACAAGAATAATTAACTGAACCTGTATTCTAAGAACGATGTACTCGAAATTTGCTGAACCATTACATTAATAGTTACTATGCCAAAAATGATCACAGAATTATAAAAGAATAACTCTGGTTATTGTGTAGTGAAATAAATTGTAGCTCATTTTACTCATTTGATCTTTAGGCGGAGGTTTGTTATTTGGTTTATTACATATACAACTCTAAAAGTGGTGATGAGGGTTGCTAGCATACACGCGCGTAACAAAACAATAGTAGTATAACAACTATTTCCAAAAATTGTTGTAGTAGATATTACGACTTGTTTAAGAGGGTTCACGTAAAGATAGATGTTGATTTGCTTATCACTATATACTAGCAGGGTACCCGCATCGATATTACGACTTGTTTCAGAGGGTTCACGTAAAGATAGATGTTGATTTGCTTATCACTATATACTAGCAGGGTATCCGCGCGATGTGGCTACCATGTGATTAAATTTTCTAATGAACAAATGTTATTTTATTTTGAGCTGTTTAATTTCAGATTTATGTTTTGAAAGCTTAATTAGATTGTACATTATTGTTAAAGAGTTGTATATTTTGGTGAAAGGGTGAATTAAATTGTGTATTAATTGTATGTATTGAATAGTGTTTTTAGTTTTATTTGTATTTGTACATTGTGCTTAGGTAGTTGTATATATTTGTGATGTGGTGTATTAATTGTATGTATGTAAGAAATAATATCAATTGTACTTTATATAGTTGTACATTATGTTTTATAAGTAGTATTTGATTAAATTCTAATTTAGGAAATCTTAAACTTAAAAATAAGAGACAATGTTATCATTCCATTATAAGTAGTATAGATAAGTAGGGATCAACAGGCATGTGGCCTAGTGGTCAAAGCTTAGGTTGTTAAGCGAGCCACAAGTGAGAGTAGTACCGGGTGGGTGACCTACCGGGAAGTCCTCACTTGTGGTCCACATGCTCTGCTGATATTATGCAATGAGGATTTGAGCCCCTTAGACTAAGCCGCTGGGGGTTCGAATCTGAGCAAGGTCGGGGTTTTCATCCGGACGTTACTCCAGCAAGGAAACTTGTGTGGAGGCGGTACGGTTTCCTCGCGACACCGAGAGCCATACATTGTGCCAGCGTGGACCCGGTTAAGACAACATAGTCTGGTCGATGTGGTGGTTAGGGCCCATTGATTTGAAGGGTGGTAAAACCTAAGTTGGAAAGTTACCTGTAAAAAAAAAAGATAAGTAGGGAGTATAATATTTAGATTGGTATATATGTCATTATAGTATTTTGTTGGGTAAATGTGACATTTAATGGTTTAAGTTGAACATATATGGAATTAAAATAGTACTATTTACACCTAACACAAGCTTAAAAATATGTTTAATGCATAAATCACTTGTACAATTATATTATGTAATTTCTTTTTTAAAATTTCCACTAATATTTTTTGAAAATCAACAATTCAAATCATTAAATACATTTATAGACATGATTAATAAAGCACTACAATCATTTTTGATGAAATTAACTCTTTTTATGAAACAAAACTAGCAAAATGCTAGGTAAAAAAAAGTTACAAACAGTTTGTACAAGAGTATATTCGATCTAGTATCCAATCATCATTACGGTTAATTTCAATGTCTTGTTTGGATGTGGAATCCAACAGTCAGATAAGACTTTTATCTCTTCGGGTAAAGATGTCTTTGCAATTTTATTGCTAACAAAACAAATGTATTATTTGAAAACATAATTGATTGTTTTGGTAAATAGACTGTTTCGTACCAAACTAGTTTGTTATAACTCATTATATCATAAATGGTTTGATACTTTGATTTATAGGTTAGGTCAAACTATTTTAATTTCATTCATAACCATTAAGTTTCATTTAGTTGGGTTGGCGGATAATTTCTTTAATTGCCCAGCTAAATATATTATTGGATTTGTTAGGGTACTGGCAACACTCTCGGTTTGCCATTCGGTTTGGACAATGCCGATCGGCATGAGTGGTGCCTCGAATTCGGTTTGAGGCGGCATGGATGAAGCAATTGTAAAATCGGCAAAGTAACCCGATTTGGCATGGATGAAAATGAGACGTTGGAAGCTAAAATATATCCGTTGGACCTTTTAATGTTGTAGCCGTTGGGCTTTTTAAAAAAAAAAAAAAAAAAAATTACCTCCCCTCTATAAATTAACAAACTCAATCCTATTTTCTAACACAAATTAAATCTCATCTCTTTACTCTTTTAAAAAACAATCTCATGGATCCAAGAAAATCAAAAGGTGGTTCATCATCCAAAGGCCGTGGACGAGGTTCTCGTTCCATTCGTCCACAAATTCAATCACAACCCGCTCCATACATTAATGCTATTTAGTTTATGTAATTTTATTTTAAGTATTAATAAAATGTTATGTTTTTATTAAATTGTTTAATATAATTATTTAAAAAAAAAAAAAAAAAAAAAAAAGAAATTTGAGGTATGAGTTAGGCATGGTTGCCACTAAAAATCTATTGTTAGGTATGAGATTGGTATGAGATGAGATGGAATAATATTATTGGTGGGTGATTAGGCATGAAAAAAAACATTAGGCATGGTTGCCAGTATCCTTAGAAGCTTACAATTCTTTTTAAAAGTTTGCCTTCGTGCATTGGTAAAATTGAATGTATATGAAAATTTTAAAATTTTTTAATAAATTGAAATTTTGTCTAGTTAAAGTGTATAAGTTTAATTAACTTATGTTATTTACAACTTTTTTACGATTTTATTATTTGCAGCCCTAAAGCCTATGTTTAATATATAAAAACATGCAATAATAGATAGTACATTAGGTAGTTTGGAAAACTTAACTTCAGGAGGTGAGCGTTATTGAAAGTTAATCAATCTAAGTAGATCAGAATTGTTGGTCGGGTAAAACATGAATATGCTTAAGAAGTTAAAAACAAGTTTTACACAAGACTCATTTGACACTAATAACGCCATTCGTACTTTTCAACGTTTATAATTCTTATCAGAAATGAACAAAGAATCACAAGAGATAGTTGTGGAACACTATCTCAATTGAATGGCAAACGAAACACTTCTAGAAATTAATCAAATCTAGCTAGCTTATGATTCGAGAAGAGAAGGATTCTATAATTATAATACATTTTGTATTATTATTTCTTTGATTAAAATCCCTAACTATTTCTCTTGACAACAAACGTATATATGGGATGAGAAAGTAAAGTTACATATTTTAGTGTGTTAGGTATCAAACATTTGGTGGAAGAATACATTTTATATTTAATGCTTTCATATGTAATTTCATTTTCTAATGTACTTTAGTGAATAGTTATATCAACTATTCATTTTTTTATCAACTACTTTTGTATTTGTTTGACTTTTATGTAAAAGTGTTATCCTTTTGCTTTTGTGAAGTTCCATCCTAATATAATTCATGTCTTGAGTAAGAGAGTGTATGTTCGGTCAGTGTTCGGATCTCTCTAACTTGAATGTTGTTTTTCAACTCAGGTACTTTACTCGCCGATACCACGTCAGCGAGGCAAAGTGTTTCTTCAGATGATCTTCGACGTCCCTGAAGCTAGTTGTTGAGTGAGCTTTATACAACACTCTATGATTTCATGTCAGAGAGTAAACTCAACTTCGTCTAGTTTATGTTTGAATACTGTCAGACACAATTGAGCAAACTTTTGGCCCAATGATCTCCCCCTATTTGAACATACAAATAGCCTAAATTAATCAGTAGTAAGTGAGCATAATAACTTATTCTTACTTTCTTATTAACAACAAAGAATTAAATAAAAGGTACTCAATTTTGATCCTTGGTTGTTGAAAAATTTGCATTTTCTGATGTAATCTCAGATGAAGACATGTCGTTGCGATTTTAGTCCCTGAAAATTTGCAGACGCAATCGCTGAAGCGTTTTTATAACTTCCTTGAATACTCTTGAGTTTTTCATTAAAAAAAATTAAAAAACCCTCTTTAAGGACTTCATGTTGTTAAGAGACTTCTTTTCTTTTAGAGACCTCTTTTGTTTTTCAGAGACCTCTCTTGTTTTTCAGATATCTCTTGTCTTTTAGAGACCTCATGTTGCTCATTGTTAGTACAAAAAGTGTGACGGGTTATAATGGGTATGCATATAGCTTGCAGGACTGGGCCAACAAGCTTCTAATGGGCTAATCTTGTACTAATCCAAGTAGTTTGATTTGTTTTCCTGCACAAGAAGAGTAAACCGTTAGTCTTACCGTGGGGACGAACCCCACGATTAGACTCCGGCGTGAGAGTGAGTACACATTCTTGAGAGGGAAATAAGAGTATGTGTGTGTAATTATGGGAGAGAAAAGTTGTACCTTGTGTGGGGATTAGAGCCCCTTTTATAGGCGAGGCTTACCGTTAGGGTTTCCTAGATACTCGCACATAGTGATTAGTTGCCGGAGCCGGACCCTTGTCAGACAAGGTTCCGTGTCAATTGCGGATGCGGGCGCAAGATATCTTTAACGGCTGAAGGTTCAGCCCGCCATTTATCTTGCGTGCGTCTTATGGTCTGGACCATAGCCAATTTCGTCATTGGGCTTACTGTAGGCCCAGGGTTTGTAGTTATTTTGTCGTTATTGGGCCTGAGCCCAACATGTGTATAGTGTGTATTGGGCCTAGTGGGCCTGTTATACATACTATACGTCATCAAGTCCCCCCAGTCTAGTATGTGCACAGCGTAAGGATATTGTCGCGTGCTGTGGATGCTACTAGACTTAAGTTGACTGAGCACCTTCTCTTTTCGTGCATTTTTTGAAATGTTCTTCTGATGTTCCTCTCTTTTAGGGACTGCTACGTCATTCAGTCCCCCCCCCAGTCTAGTATGTGTACTGCGTGCGGATATTGTCGCATGCGGTGGATATTACTTAGACTAATTTTTGTGGAGTGGTTCCTTTTCCGTACTCTTGAAGCATTTTTCTGGCGCTCCCTTTTCTTGGAAAGTGTTTTTTCTAGCGTGGGCGGTTAATGACTTTTCGTGTTTTGATTGATTGGACTTTGTAGGCCATTGGTCTTCCACCATCCTTATCCCCGTGTTTTTTATTTGGGTCGTTGGATTAGATTGCTTTTGGACACGTGTCCTCCTTTAGGGTTTTTCATGGGGAATCACCGTTCCGCTTGTAGAAATACCCTTTATTTTTGTTTTAGCCCATTTTTTCTTTTTACTGTTCTTCTGTTGCAAACGATGCTTCCTTTTTCTTTGATCCGATTTACCTTTGGTCGTATCTGCCTTCCAAGTTCTTCATTTAGGTTAGGTTCTTGATTCCCTTTTCTTTTTCCGTTATGGGTACTTTTTCATCTACCAAATCTAAACTATCGCAAAAGGCACTTGATCGTTTCTGTATTGATTATTTGATTCCGCAATTTGTTCATCTCGAGTTGCCTAGACCTGACCAAACTATTCAGGAATTACCAAATGGGAAGATCGGTGTATATACCTATTTTTTCGAGTATGCTAATTTTCGCCTCCCCTTTTCTGTTTTCCTTGTTTCGATTCTTGACTACTATCACATCCATATATCGCAGCTTTCTGTTATTGGTGCTGCTAAAGTTTCTCAATTTGAGATTCTTTGTTTTTCCCTCGGCATTGAACCCTCAGTTGTTCTATTTAGGTGTTTCTATGTTTTGTCTCAAAAACATGACTGGCTTTCTTTTAGTAAATGAGTTGATAGCTTTGGCGTTTGCTATACTAAACCCCTTAATTCTCTTAAAAGTTAGAATGATCATTTTTTCTGGGTTGACTCGTTTGCTTATCCCACTATTCATCCTTTCTTCGTTGGGGGTAACATTCCTAAGGATGCCACTCCTGGGATGCTGAGTTTGATGGTGGACATGTTGTCTCCCTTATTGCCAATGCTTCTCCTTTCCTCAAGTTTCCGGAACATTTCCTTTGTTAAGTTGGGTTAAGTCGTAATTATACTTTGGGTGAGGATTCTTACCCTGTGTTCTATGATCAGGAGAATCGGGGTGGGTATACCGTATTCATGTTTCTTCGTGTGTTAATCTATTTTTGTTTGGCCTGACCTGTGTTTCTTCTTCTTCTATTTTCTATAGCAATGTATTTATTATCTTTGGTTAGGAAGAAGGACCCTATGAAGTTGACTGTTGATACCCGATCGCGAGGGGATAATGAGCTTCCTTTGCTAAAATTGACCGAAGGCCGGACTGTTTCTCTTAACCCCCCCCTTCTGTTGGTGATGGAAATGTAGTTATCCGTTCGGAAGCTGGGACTTCTCGACCGTATAATGACATTGTTGTCCGACCTGACTGTCCGACCTAACTAACGGTATGAGCCTCATAAATTCACTTATACTTGTTTTAGTGTTTTATGTGAAAACGTAAGTGTATTAGTAAACTATTGGCTCAAACCATTTACGTATTTTATTTGTTTCGTTAAAATGATTTTACGTTTGTTATCGACAAAACATTAGAAGATCGTAAAATATAAATAAACATTTTTACGGCTTATTTGTATTAACAGCCTTCAACAAAACACTTCTTTGGAGGGAGAAAAGAACTATAAAAAAGATACACTTTAGTGGTCTTGATGATAACGAAGCTTAGCAACTCATGACCTTTAGCTTGCACGTCTTCAAGAGGTGGTGATCTCGCCTTTAAGAGGAACCTAGAGAATCACAGAAACATAAAACTACATAGAATGATCCTTTGGATCAGAGGTTAGATATGTTACAATACTAAGAGCAAGTATGTGTAAAAGTGGTGGTGAGCAAGAGAGAAATGGCTCACTATTTATAGACAAAAATGTCTACTGTCCCACGGTTCCCACGGATCCCTCCCCAGAGGGATCCGGCTAGTGCAATCCTTGGGATCCAGCTACTGGGTCAGCTTAAGTTCGGATTTCGGGTTGCAAACCGTGTTATGGATTATGGGTTATGAACCATGGGTTATGGGTAATGGATTATGGATACCCAACAAGATAATACCCAATATGACTTCATGCATGATGTCATGCAATGGACTTTGGGTCATGGGTCATGGACTTTGGGTCAGGAATCATGGATAATACCCAATATGACTTCATGCATGATGTCATGCAATGGGTCATGGGTTATGGATCATGCTCCATGGGTATGGGTTATGGACTTTGGGTTTTACCCAACAACATTCATTGTACCTAGTCAATGGTTCATGGGTCATGGATCATTGGTCATGGACTTTGGTTTTTACCCATTACAGTACCCATTACAATACATACAAAGTTTATATATATATGTACTTTTCCATAATTTGTAAACACTAGTTGTTATACATATGTATTTCTATAAGATGTAAACAATATTACTTGTTTAGTGTTTATATGAAAAAGTCTTTGGTTTTATATAACTTATTTACTAAACATGTTTTGATATCGTTTTAATATGTTTAGTACAAGTGTGTTAGTAAACTATTGGCTCAAACCTTTTACGTATTTTATTTGTTTCGTTAAGATGATTTTACGTTTGTTATCGACAAAACATTAGAAGATCGTAAAATATAAATAAACGTTTTTATGGCTTATTTGTATTAACAATCTTCCCATTTTTTTTATGACAAAACATAAGATTATTTTAAGGAAAACATAAAATTTGTAAAAATTTGAATTGGAGTTTTTACTCTCTTCTCTCCCTTTTTGTCGAAACAAAAAGAGCGTCGAAAAGAAACTAACACATTGTTTTGTGAAAAACGTGTGAAAAGTAATAATATGAAAAATAGAGAGTAAGAGGAGAGAAGGATTGTCGTCTTAGCTCCCCTATGACGGATGCTTCCCTTTATTGAGGGCGTCAAGTAATTAGGGAGACTAAGCGAGTGTGTTGCAATTATGTTTTCAAATGGTTTCATCTTTGACGAAATGCTCCCCCTTGACGAGTGCTCCCTTTTGAGGAGGACGTCAAGTAGTAAAGAAATCCTAAGTGAAAGTATTGCAAGCGTTTTTGCAATTGCTTTGCTTTGACAAAAAGCTCCCCCTTGTTGAGGGTGTCAAAGTCTTCATGTGTATTTTGAAAATCTACAAAACAAAGGTTAGAAAACAAGTATATGATGCATAATTTCCTGCAAATGAGATTCATATTAGTGATAAAATGAGCCTCTGTTACACGGATCCTATGGTTCCTTCCTGTGAGGGATCCGTCTAGGAAAAAATGAGGGATCCGTGTACCTGGATTCTTATGACAGCAATGTGGATGTAAATTGTGATGTTAACATCGAAAAGGGTTATGTATTATAGCACCAAAAATATTTTTATAACCAAATAGCATACAACATGTAATATCATTCAATAAAACGAGAGAAATGATGTACATAACTCTAAAACTAAAACAATTATCCAAACACGAAGTATGATTCCTAACAAGTCTAAGTTACGCCTAACTTGAGAACACCACTTGAATTCCTATGCCTAAGGATGATTAGATTTGTTGACCTCATCGAAACGTTCGAGGAGATGATAGAAAATGAAACGTAGCTCGTCACGTACTTCATGTACTAAGCCTTTAACATGTTGACAATGATAACAATCTTTGTCATGGCTAGGGAATGGTGGTGGTAGGGATGGAGTGGTTTGAGGTAGAAGGTTGGATAAAGAAGGTGGAGGTTCCACAAAAGATGAAGGGATTTGTGGAGGCACGTTTGAAGAGGTTGGAGGTAGTTCAACTAAAGATGAAGGTGGTGGAATATGTGTTGATGATGGTGGTAGATAGGTATCTACTTCCATGTGATCCGGTTGTTGATTTTGTTGATTCCTCATAATCCAAGATGAGGGTGATAGAGAAAAGGATACAGGTGCTAGTGTTGTTTCAACACCCAAGTTTGGTTGTTGTGCCATTTTCTCAATTGAGGAAAATTTCAGCAATGGTGGTGGAAGAGATGGCCTAGAAGGCAAGTCCTCTAAGTTGTAGAGGTGTGGAGATGAGAGTGGAGTGGTGAAAGATATAGCTCTAGGTACTAGAGGTGATGATTTAGGGGTGTTTGGTTTAGGAGGTATAGTAGCATTTGGCAAGGGTTGTCTTATGGGAACAATCCTTTTGGGAATTAGTTTGATTGGTAGAGTTGGTTGTGAGGGAATTCTAGTGTTTGAGGCTTTAACGAGTGATGATTTGGTTAAAGAGATTTCGTGAACAACCCAAGCAAGTTTCTTGGGAGGTCCTTTAGTGGATGAGTTAACACTAGGGGCTTTCCTCATGGTAAAATGGTAGAAAATAAATATGTGAAAAGAGAGTTTTAGCTACTGAGAATGAGTGTGTGAATGGTGATTTGGATGTTCTAACAAGGAGGTTTATAAAGGGAAAGGATTAGTGAGTGAATCAAGGCTTAAATCACTAAAATCCTTCAAATTGCAATGATTTGCATGCATAAGAGTCAACTACAGAGTTGGACTAATCTAGGAAGTTATTTAAGACAATGTGGAGTGTTCAAATTAACAAAGAAGGTTTGAAATTATTGTCTTAAGTAGGAATAGCTTAGTCTGTGCAGCCGGTTCCCACGGATCCCTCAAATGACGGATCCGTCTAGGCTAAACCTAGGGATCCGGCTCTCAGCAGCCAAGGAAAAGAAAGATGATGTTTTTGTAAGGTCTAGTACCTACATGTTGATCCCAGTTGAGCAAACGATCTAATATAGAAACTGACTTAAACAAATACTTATTAAGTATCACGCAGAATTTAATACTTAATCTTAAGAAGAAGAACAATGAACATTCAACACCTCAATATTATTATTAATACGAATACTCTAACCAGTATTAGGGTTTTACAACCTTGAAGTGTATCGACCTTAGATATAAAACATACGTATATCTAGTCTAACCTAGAACCTCCTTTTATAGGCTAAGGAGTCCTTTACATAATACAATACGTAACCTACAAGATAAATATCTTTTCCATATTTATCTAATACAAAATACTAAACCGACTATACAAGACTAGTAGTGGTTACATTACACTATCCGTGGTTACACAATACTACTAGCCGCAGTTTGTCTTCATCAGTGGTTCTATTCTTCTATCCGTGGTTTTATCAACTCTGTTCGTAGTTCCAACACTTAGAATAATTCTTGATCCAAGGAACCAAAAACCCAACAATCCTCCCTTAAACTTGATACATTCCAACAGAATTCTCAAGTTTCCTTTAAGCTCAAAACATCTGAATTGGATGATGTAGCCAAACACTTACTAGATTTAAGAATTTTCTCATACTTCAGCAACAAATTGTAAGCTTGACCATCATAGGGCATCAACATCTTGATAATACCAGGCTTCATCATCTGAGTAATAACTTCTGGATACTTATTCAATTGAGGATAATCACCTTCTACAAGCATATGAATAACTTCTCCAGAAATAGTTAACACATGAACTCCACAAGTTTGATATAAAAACCATTCTGTAACTTGCCCATTGCAGAGTCCTTTCCATTCAGGTTCATTATGAGTAGGTTCAAATAGAATCTTCAAATGATTATAAATCATTCTCTCATGATAATCATCTGGTTGCACATCACCAAACTTATTCCTATAAAGCTACCAAAGATGCAGCAAATCATCTCTATCAAAATACTGAAGCATCTGTGAAAATTTATTATACTCAGAAACTTCATTATTGAGTCTTTGAATTTTCCAACATCCTTTACTTCCTTTAAGCTCATACTCATAAAAGATAATTTGATTACCATCTTCATTCTCTTTCAGTCTTTTAGAATCAGATGTCTCCTGAATCTTAGATTTCCTCTTTAGATTACTTTTAATCCACTCTTCATCCTTTTCAGAACCCATAGGAGTAAAGTTCTCATTATTAATCCTCATACACCTCAGATAAAGCTCATGGATTCTTTCAAATGAACATTTACTAAGATTATCAGGAATATGAATTCCTGAATTCTTAATAATTTTCATCAATACATTCCTCATCTGTGCAATTGTAGGAGGTTTCTTTCTTATAACTTGCTTCCTTTCTTTACTAATCCTCCTTGCCCAGTCACCCAACATTCTAGCTCTTTCCTCATTATCTAACAATGCCCATTCTTGAGTAGTATACTCATCCTTTATTTGATTAGAAGCCTGAAGATAGTTTTGTGATTCATACCATGTTGCTAACCATTTCTGATTAGCCTCCTCTTCTTCTTGCTTCCTTTTCTCTAAAGCTGCTTGTTCTTCAGCTACCATCCTTTTTACATATTCTGCATCATAAGCAATCTGTTCTTCTTTACTTTTAAACTTCAATTTTTGTTCTGCAATTCCTTTACCCTTTCCAATGTCGGATTGAGCCACATTCATCTTCAAAGGCTTACCAATAACTAAGCTTTTACTTTTGGGTTTGTTTGCAGTAGGTTTAAGAGACAAAACAGGTGCAATGATTGGTGAAGAGTTAGCTGAGGTTTTTCTTAGATTGATTAATGTACTTGCAGCTTCTTTCTCAACTTCTTTTGATTTAGGTGGTGATACAGAGAGAGTTGTAACAATGGTGGAAGTAGTTATGATAGCAGTGGGTACAATTGCCATTTCTGAAACTGCAGCAGTGGTTTCAACAAAACTATCCATGGTTGCAGATACACTAGCAGTGGTTGTGTCCTGCATCACTTCATCTTCTACCACAGTCTTCAAACTTTCAAGAACAACCTCATTCCCATCTTTATCAGATACCAAAAATTCTTGATCTCCACTATCAACATCTTCTTCCATAGATACATCCACAGCCTCCCCTAAATTCATGCCTTCACTCCTCCCCTGTTTGGATACATCCTCCACATTCAGAACTAGAGAGGAGTCCACCTTGTTTTTCATTTTCCTCAAATGCCTTAAAGCAGCAACCCCAGGTCTTCTTATCTTTTCCAAAACCAATACCCTGTGTTTCAGTCTCCTAATGTCTTTACCATGAAACACAGCCAACTCCTGAAGACTTGAGATTGTATCCTCCATTTTGGCACATTTAGCCGTCAATTCATTAAAACGTTCAAGAATATCCTCCCCACTTCGACCTGTGTTAACTGGTCCGAGAGGTGGTTCATTGGAAAAGTCATCATGTACCAGCTTAGGATCCGTCAATTCAGTTTCATGTTCCAAACTATCCTCATCACTTCGAGCTGTGTTAACTGCTCCGAGAGGTGAATCCTTGGATAAAGTAAACATAGCACCAGACCTTGCCTGATCATCTATGCACCCTGTAGTAGCCAGTTGGCTAGGGATTCCTCCACCTGTGTTAAGTTCCAAGGAACTCTCCACATTAGGAGTTACCAAAGGTTGGGTCTTAATTATGTTTCCACTATCCTGACCAGCATCTAAGCATGAATCAGGAGTGGAAGCCCTTCCAATCATGTCACCTCCACACCATGTGACAGCCTCATCAACAACACCACTAACACCAGCCTGAGGTAGCATGGTGCCCTTCTTTCTCCTAGTCCATACAATTGGTTGTATAGTGGTTTGCATTTGACTAGAAGTAGGTTGAGTTTCACTAACAGTGGTTGCAAGTGTACTATCAGTGGGTTGAGATGTACTAGTAGTGAGTTCAGCGACTATAGGTTGTTCCTCAAAACCTAAAATCTAGCAATTGATTCTGAATCCAAAGAACTTGACCACAACAACTAGCAGCAGCCACATATTCAGCTTCAGTTGTAGAATTTGCCACAATAGTTTGCTTTTTACACTGCCATGAAATGAGTCTGCTTCCCAAAAACTGACATCCTCCAGTTGTAGATTTCCTATCCAAACTAGCACCAACATAGTCACTATCTGTGTAGGCCACAGAATCAAAAGGAGAATCCTTAGAGTACCAAAGGCCCAATTTAGGATGGCCTTTTAGGTATCTAAAAATTCTCTTAACAGCATTCATGTGTGATGTATTTGGTGTGACTTGAAATCTTGCACACACACATACTGAGAACATAATATCAGGCCTAGATGCAGTCAGATACATCAAAGATCCAATCATGGACCTGTACAACTTCAAATCAACTTTGGGACTTCCATCATCTGGTAACAGTGGTTTCTGAGTCTCCATTGGTGTACTAGCACTCTTTACATCTTGAAACCCAAACTTCTTCAAAACATCTGCTACATACTTGTCTTGACTAATGAAGATACCATCAGTCCTCTGTTGAACCTGTAGCCCCAAAAAGAAAGTGAGTTCTCCCATAGAACTCATTTAAAACTTATCATGCATAAGTTTCTCAAAATCCTTGCATAGCTCCTTGTTTGTTGAGCCAAAGATGATGTCATCTACATAGACCTGAACCAATAAAATATCATCTTTGTGCTTCCTAATGAACAAAGTTTTATCAATCAATCCTCTTTTAAACCCATTGTCCATCAAATAAGTAGACAGGCACTCATACCATGCCCGAGGAGCTTGATGCAACCCATACATAGCCTTCCTCACCCTGTAAACCATGTCAGGATGATCAGGATCTTCAAAACCAGGAGGTTGACAAACATAAACCTCCTCATCAATTGTGCCATACAAAAATGCACTTTTAACATCCATCTGATACACAACAAAATTCTTGAATGAAGCATAAGCCAAAAATAATCTAATAGCCTCAATTCTTGCAACTAGAGCAAATACTTCATCATAATCCAAACCTTCAGTTTGTGTGTATCCTTGAGCAACCAACCTTGATTTGTTCCTTACCACTATTCCTCTTTCATCCCTCTTGTTTCTGAACACCCATTTTGTCCCAATTGCCCTCTTACCATTAGGAAGATCAACCAATGTCCAAACCTCTTGAAGTTTGAACTGAAGAAGCTCCTCTTGCATTGATTCTACCCATCCTTCTTCTGATAAAGCTTCTTCCACTCTCTTGGGCTCCTTTTGAGACAGAAAACAAGCAAACAGGCAATTTTGCAGATCTTTATGACTATTTCTTTTGTGAAGTGATCTTGCAAAGAAACCTTGCTCAGGAAAGGGTGCAGTGTTCTTAACCTTGCTTCTTGTTTGAACTGGAGTATTCAAATTTCCAAGAATTTGATCCTTGGGATGAATCTTGTGAATCCTTGTGGTAGTTATTGGACTTTCATGAATAACTGTTTCCAAGTTAGTAAGATCAACATTGAAGAAATCATCCATGTCTTCATCATCAGTAGGAGTATCAATTTCTATCAAAGCAGGCATGGTAGGATCATGTGGATACTCCTCTTCACTAAATAATGGCTTTGCATTTGTTTCAAAGAAAGTACTATCATCAGTACTTGCAGCCGGGATTTCACTTGAACTACCAGTGGTAGAAGATGGCCTAGCAGTACTTTCATTAGGCTTAGCAGTGCTTTCAGAATGCCTTTTCTTCTTTTCAATTTCTTCTACCGACACTGATTTATCTTTCAACAACTCATCCTTATCTTGATGATGATCAACTTTGCTTCCAATATTCAATGCATCATCATCAGTGGGACCTTGCTTATCAATGATGGGTGAGACAAAACCAGTTTTCCACTTTTCAACCAAATAGAACTCCTTTGGAGAATCAGCTTCCTTAGAAGTTGTTTCTGCATCAGCATTCTTTTGTGTACCTGCATTATCATTAGTGGAAGTTCCTGCAATGATAGGCTCATAATTCATAGATTTGGTTAGCATATCAATGTTAAATAGCCAGTCTGGTCCCTTGGTCTCAACACTAGGAGTCTTTTCACTAAATTGAACATGAAGATTCTCTTCAACTATTCTAGTCCTCCTATTGTACACTATAAAGGCTTTACTATTAGAAGAATAGCCTAAAAAGTATCCATCATCAGCTTTTTCTTGAAACTTGCCTAGGTAGTCTATGGTATTCAAGATAGTAACAGGACACCCAAAAGGTTTTAGGAATGCAATCATTGGCTTCCTATCATGTAACAGCTCATAGGGGGTCTTGTTATGAGGCTTCACTACCTTACTTCTATTCTGCACATAACATGCAGTGCCTACTGCTTCAGCCCAAAAGGTAGTAGGTAACTTAGATTCTGACAACATTGTCCTAGCAGCCTCAATTAGTGTCCTATTTTTCCTTTCAGCTACACCATTCTGTTGTGGTGTTCTAGCAACACTAAACTGTCTTTCTATACCCTTAACTACACAGAACTGATTCATCACATCATTCTTAAACTCAGTTCCATTATCACATCTGATTATCTTGATCTTATGATTTACTAGATTTTCTATCTTAGTAATGAAAATCTTGAGGATCTCACTAGTCTCACTCTTACCAGCCAAAAAGTATACCCAAGAAAATCCACTATAATCATCAGTGATCACTAGACAATACTGCTTATGGTTCAAACTTTTAACAAAGGTAGGTCCAAATAAGTCCATATGAAGCATAAACAGAGGTTGTGTGATGGTGTTAACAGTTTTGGTCTTACAAGAAGCTCTATGTTGTTTTCCTTTTTGACAAGCCACACACAGTTCCTTACACTCAAAAACCTTAGAAGGTAACCCTCTCACTAAGTTGCCTTTTACCAGTTTATTGATTGTTTTGTAATTGAGGTGACCTAACCTTCTATGCCATAACTTAGACTCATCAACTGAAGCCTTAGCAAACAAACAAGTTAAGGACCTATTGGGAAGTACATCTTTAAGATCAAAACAATATATGTTTTCCTTCCTAGGTACCCTAAGCTGTATATATTTCTCATCAGGCATCTTAAAATCAGGTGACAACACCACACACTCAGTTTCACCAAAAAGTACCCAGTTTTTCTTATCACACATTTGAGAAACACTGAATAAATTATACTTAAGTCCCTGTACCAGATAGACCTTTTCAAAGTCTAAATTTCCTGTTCTGATTGTGCCTCTGCCAAGTATCTTTCCTCCCTTTGGATCATTGCCAAATGCCACATATCCTCCATCAAAAGCTTCAAAATCTTCTAGGTTGCTCCCATCCCAAGTCATGTGCCCAGAGCAACCACTATCAAATACTCCTTTATCTTTTAGCTCATCTTGTAGATTGCCCTGCACTTGAAATTAAACAAATTAGTTCCTTTTGTGGACCCAAGCCAATACTGACTTGGGTCTGCCCTGTGCCTCAACATAATCAAATTTATTTAGGTCCATTGATGCACAGTTGACATGATGTAACACCTTGGTCTTAGGCTTCCATTGCTAACTAGCTGAGGCCTTAACAACATAAAAATGATTTCCAACCACTGTGTCAGTTATCACCTTTGGAATTTTTAAAACTTCGTTTCTATCAGTGGTGATATTTTGCTTAGCAGTGGTTTGATTTTGCTTAGCCGTGTTTACATTTTGCTTAGCAGTGGTTGGAACCCATTTAGGTGCAGCAGTGACTATTGATTTTGTATTCCCATTCCTCATCAACACTGCCCTAGGAATCATGTTTTTGTTAGGATGAGGGTTTGTTTTCTTTGAAAAGTTTTGATGATTTTCCCTCCTCCAATGATTCCAAACTTGTGGTCTGTTTTTATAACAGTTTCTCTGTAAGTGCTCAAAACTACCACACACAAAACAAGCCTTTTTAACACATTGAAACTCATCTCCTAATCTGTCTGAAATTAGTCCATTGAAGTTTCTCTAGTTTCCCCTAGGTATGTATCTTTTCATTTGTTCCCTAGGTACTTCCTTGTACTCTACTACTTTCTTAGCAATTTGAGCTCCAAATCTAGGTACAAGTTTGGCTTGTTCATAATCAACTTTCTTAACTTTCTCTATCTTTTCAGGCTGAGTTGATTCAAATCTTTCTTCCTCAGAATCTGATTCCCAATCTTCAATTGTGGGAGCATCAGATGACTTATCAGAACCTATCTTAGGTGATTCAATCTTGTTAGTCTCACCTACAGGTTTATTGAAACTAAATTCACTGCTAAATGGGAGCTCTTTTGCAGGTGGTGCATGTTTCATAAGAGATGGTGGTGGCATATCATTGTAACCAAGGCCAGTACCATCCTTGAACAATTTTTGACCTATTGGTTTATTTACTAGATCAGAAGCATACTGTGTTTTAGCAACCCTAACAACATGTTTTTATTTTTCTTTTAGGGCTTCTACTTTTACACTCTCTGCCTTTTCTAGTTTCTCTTTAAGCATCTTAATCTCTCTATCCTTAAGATCAATTTCTCCACCTAGTATATTAATTTTATCAACATACTCAAACTCACATTTATTACAGTAATTAAGCTTTTCTTCAACACTTTCTAGACCAACTCTATAACCTAAGTTATCTAGAGACAGTCTTTCTACTTCTTTCCTTAAACTCTCAGTGATAGCTTTTTGAGATTCTAAGTTATCTTGACATGATTTAAAAGAACAAGTAGAAGTTTTAGAATCATTAGATACCTCAGAATCTGAACCAAAAGATGAAGCATAGGCCATAAGAGCAAAGTTATGCTCTTTTGAAGCTTCACTAGCAAGAAAAGCTGCATTGGGACCTTCTTCAATCTGATCACTCCAATCATAATCACCAATCCCATCTTGAGCAACGAAAGCTGAAGAAGAAGCATGCTCTTCAGTGGTCTTCTTAATGCTTTCAATTCTCTTAGGATCTCGACATTCCCTAGCAAAGTGACCCTTCTTCTTGCAATTAAAGCACTCCATCTTGCTTTTGTCGAATCCAGCTCTCCTTTGACCATCATACTTAACCTGTCTTCCAGTCCTCCTTAGAAATTTCCTTGCTTGGAGAGTCAACATTGCCATTTGCCATTGAAGATTAATCTCCTCAAGATCATCAGGATCAATTTGATCTGGATCTTGATTTAAAACAGTAACACTGGTAGTTAAATCAGCCAGAAAAGCACAAATTGCACCATCACTGACATTATCACTAAGAGTGGTATTGTTTGCAATTGCCGTGGTTATTCCATAGGCAGCAGTGGATACATCTTGTGAACTCTTGTGATTAGTGGAAACAAAAGCAATGTTTTGATTAGAAGAAGATGCACCAGCAACGTTATTTTCAGACTCATAAACCTTCAAGTTGTTGTAGAGATTGTCCAGAGTCATTTTATCAAAGTCCTCCTTATTTCTCCACACAATTGTATGAACTGCCCATTCAGGAGATAAACTTCTAATGAACTTCAAATTAATATCTTCTTGAATAACATTGTAGTCCACCGACTTCAATTGGCTGATAAGTTTTTGAAGCCTGTTATAAGTGCCATCAAGTTTCTCTCCACTAAGAGCAGTGAAGTTTTCAAGCTGATGCTTGAGCATGTTCTTCCTTGATTTCTTTGTTGCTTCATTACCAGCCAACCTTGTCTCAAGAGCATCCAATAACTCTTTAGTAGACTCATATCTTTAAAAGTCCAAAGCATACTCATTAGGTATTCCCATTGAGAGAATACTGTGAGCTTTGATCTCCAGTTTTCTTTTTGCCTTGTCAACTTCACTAACAATAGCTATCTCTTGACCATCATCACCCTTCTTAGGAAGAGTATCTCCTTTTTCATCAACATCCCAGATGGCATAGTCAATCATACGAATGTATTGCCTCATTCGCATTCTACAGATTTGATACTCACCATGCTTGAGCATGGGCACCTTTGATGCAGTTACCATGTGAGTTTCGTTAGACATCTTAGCTTTCTTGAATAGAACTTAACAGAACTTCTTCTTGGTTACAGTTTCTAGATCACAAGCTCTGATACCACTTGTTGATGCCAGTTTCGCAAACGATCTAATATAGAAACTGACTTAAACAAATACTTATTAAGTATCACGCGGAATTTAATACTTAATCTTAAGAAGAAGAACAATGAACATTCAACACCTCAATATTATTATTAATACGAATACTCTAACCAGTATTAGGGTTTTACAACCTTGAAGTGTATCGACCTTAGATATAAAACATACGTATATCTAATATAACCTAGAACCTCCTTTTATAGGCTAAGGAGTCCTTTACATAATACAATACGTAACCTACAAGATAAATATCTTTTCCATATTTATCTAATACAAAATACTAAACCGACTATACAAGACTAGCAGTGGTTACATTACACTATCCGTGGTTACACAATACTACTAGCCGCGGTTTGTCTTCATCAGTGGTTCCATTCTTTTGTCCGTGGTTTTATCAACTCTGTCCGTAGTTCCAACACTTAGAATAATTCTTGATCCAAGGAACCAAAAACCTAACACTACATATCTTGAGTGTTTTAGTCTCCCCAGGTGTCTTAAATGATATGAGACTTAAATGATCAAGTGTAATGAGTGAGGGTAGCTAATGATGTTTTTTATGGAAGGAAATGGGGTTTTTACGAGCACCAATGGGTGATCAAAGATAACACTAAGATTTTTGAGAGTGTCAAGTGGAGTCAAATGATCCTAGAGATCAGATGACGATCAAAAGAAAATTTAGAAAATTCCTTAAAAATTATAAGAAATAAAAAACTAGTTTTTAGCCTATTTTGAGATAAGGATGACTAAAATCAATTTGATAAAATTGAAAGAAATATCAAGCTAGGTGTTTTTAAGATGTGAAAAACCATGTGTGAACATTAGAGCGGAAATATGGTGAGTTTTGATGAAGTAATAAATCAAAAACACCTTGAATGTGATCCTAAGTTATCTATGAGTAAATGTGAGACCAACTGAGCTTGAGGAAGACTTAAGTGATCCTAAAGTATCATGTTAAACTAATATAATAAGGTCTGGAAAATTGGATTGATGTGAAGATGTTTAAAAATATATATTTCTATCTGCCTATATCCCACGGATCCCTTACTTGAGGGATCCGGCTAGTTATAAGCCAGGGATCCGGCTTCTGGGACATGTTACTCCACATAATACATGCAAAATTTTTTTCTAGATTATGCATACTACAACTAATGATTTCTACTGGAAACATACATCAATACAAGCAAAAGTACTGTTGGGATTTAGAAAATCCGGTAGTTAAAGACTTGGTTACCTCAAGTATATGTAATCATTATAAAGCTCGTAGTCGTAGTCGTTTAGTTATTGTTAGTAGTTAGTTAAGTAACACCGTAGGTGATGGACGGATATTTACCCACTATATACCTGATCCACAACTCATAGGTGGCGTATTTTGTAAGACACTATAAATACCCTTTGCCTCCCAAGGCAAAGGGTGGAACTTCATAATATACTTTACTTTCTCTCACTAGAAGTTCCCATTTCTCTCCATCTTTCTCTCTCTAGACTTCTTCCTTTAGAATCTTTGTGATTGTGGTTGTGTGTTTATGAAAACCAATATGTTACAAATGGTATCAAGGGCCATGGTTTGATCATCTACTTTGTATGTTCTTGGGTTTGTATATATTTTCACTCTTTTTATCTTTGTTAATGTTAAAGTTTGGATTTTGGTTGTACTTTTATGTTTAGGATCATCATATTAGTTTAGTTTTTAGTTTGGAAGGCTAGATTCATCTTGGTTGTGGTGTTTTTGATTGAAAAGTGTGGTTTTTGGACTTGTTCTTGTATGCGATTTGTCCCTCAGAGTCTTTTACTTGACTGCGGTTTGTGAGTTTTTGGCTGCGTTTTGATTAGGATAAGGTGCGAGTTGATCTTACCTTTTACTCACTGCGGTTTGACTACTTTCTGTATGGGATTTGATTAAAAAGGATGTGATTTGTTTCATTAACTGCGATTTGAGGAGAAAAGGACAAAATGACAAGTAGTGGGTGTACTATTGATAGTGACTTGTCCCTTTGCGATTTTTCAAAGACTGCGATTTGACTCTCTGCGTTTTGATAAACCACAATTTGACTTTCTGCGTTTTGTTAGACTGCATTTTGACAGAGTGCGATTTGAGTTAACTGCGACTTGTGTCTTTGCGTTTTGGTTAAGCTGCGTTTTCTCAGGGTGCGATTTGGTTAAGCTGCGTTTTGTCAGGGTTCAATTTGAAGTCTTTGATACTTGTGTTGCTGTGTTTTGAGCTCTCTACGATTTGACTAGGCTGTTGCGATTTGTAAAAATGAGATTTGGCATTTTTAATTAAGTTCTACGGTTTCCTCTTGATTTAGTAAAATTCCGCCAAAGAATCTATTTCTCGGTTTAGTCAAAGAGTAGTAAAATCCCGTGTACTTAGGAATCATGTCTACAATCATCTCTTCCGTTGCTGATGATGTTTGAGGGTGCAGGGTCCGATACTAGTCCACCTATGCTGGAGAGAATTGGTTATGACTCTTGGGCACAGAGAACCAGACTGTATTGCTTGGGCAAAGAGAATGGTCTCAACATCATTCAGTCAATTGATGAAGGACCATTCCAAATGGGAACTACCAGGGATCAACTTGAAATTGGAGCTGATGGAACTGTCACTTTGGGTATGGATAGACCAAGAACGTATGATGACCTTAATGAGAAGAAGAAGAAGAGATACGATGCTGTAATTAGATCTTCAAACATCGTACTTCAAGGTCTACCAAGGACATTTACAAGCTGATCAATCACAATACTGAGGCCAAGTCAGTCTAGGATAATGTCAAGATGCTTTTCTCTATTTCAGAACTGACTAAGAAAAATAGAGAGTCACAACTTTATGATGACTTTGAGAACTTTAAGATGAACCCAGGGGAAAGTGTCATTGAGTATCATGTGAGGTTTCACAAACTTGTGAATGATATGAGGAACATCAACATGACAATGCCAAATATCCAGCTCAATTCGAAGTTCGTAAACAACATGAACCCTGAATGGCACAAATTTGTTACTGCAGTCAAATTGAACAAAGGACTGAGGAACACCAAATATGAACAGTTGTATGCGTACTTACTTCAACATGAGAAGCATGCTACATTTGAGCGTTTGATCATGGAGAAATTCCACTCTAATATAGCTACTGCAAACTCCTCAAATGACTCAACTGCATTTCTCTCAAATGTAAGGATAAGTACTCAAGCATCATAAGTCATACCATCGTCTTAGAATCAGAAAAAGATTACCATACCAGACTCAAGATATACCCCATCTGACATGTTGACTGAAAACCTTGCAAACCAACTGGCTCTACTGGTTCAACAAAACAGAAACTTACTTCCCCAAACCAACAACCAACTCAAAACCTCATCTAATCTACAGAATCAAGCCACTGTGGAAGATGGAAAGGTTGTGGTTCAGAATGTGCAAGGAAGGCAGAATATGAATCCACGATATAATGCACAGGGGAATGTTGGTGCTGGAGCAGGTTATGGGGGTGTTCATAACCGAGGAAGGATCATGGGACAGGGTCAAAGAAATCCTATTAAGTGTTACAATTGTGGTGGAGAAGGACATGTTGCTAGAAACTGCACTCAACCGAAACATCCACAGAATGCTGATACTTCAGGGATAAGATGCTGCTGATGCAAGCTCAAGATAGTGGAGCTTTTCTGGATAAGGAAGAGATGTTGTTTCTTGCTGATGGGAATGCCAAAACATATGATGCAGATGTGGATGAACAACCAGTGTATGATTTGGCACAAAACAATCCGAATGTCTTCCAGGTGGAAGATTATGATGCTTTTGACTCTGATGTTGATGATGAACCAACGTCACATACCATCTTTATGGCAAATATTTATCCAATGGTCTCAACACCTTAACAAGCCGGTCCCTCCAAGGACTCTATCATATCAGAGGTACTAAAACTATTTGATACAGTTGATGAGCAAAAGATTTCCAACAAAGTACAATAAACAGAAGTCGTTGAATCAGATATTGAAAATATGGGTAATAGCAATGTTTCCTCATATGATCAATATGTGAAGCACGATGAAAGTCTTGTTGTACCTAGTGGTGCATCTTCTGCCATTAATGATGAATATGTGTTTGATAAGTACACTGATTATGTGCCTGATGATTCCATGACCATTGAGCTAAATATTTATAAGGATCAAGTTTCCATCTATGAACAGCGTGCTAAATTTGAGCTGACCACCCGTGAGCAGGAAATGGATAACCAAATGCGTACATTAATCAGAAAAAGTAATTTAAAGGAAGAAACATTAATACAAGAGTTAAATTCCTTACAAGAGAAACTTAATAAAACTGTTAAGCAAAAGCAAGAACTTTAAGAAAATATAAAAGTGCTTAAACATGAATTCAATGAAAAGGAATCAAAACTTTTAAATTATTTTTCCAACCTTAAAACTTTGAAGAACAAACTTGAAAACAAGTTGTACATACAAGGAAACACTATTTAGACTGCTCACATGATCACTAAGCATAGATTATTAAGTGATAAGCATAGTACTGGCCTTGTAAAAGACCCTAATCTTGCGTATCTTGAGAAAGCAAAAATAGCTCATGATGTGATTTATGATGGTAGTGAGATTCTTAAGCCTAGACAAAAGCCAACTTGTGTAGACAACATTGAAGAGGACATAAAGATAGAAAATGCCTCTAGAGAGAAAATGGAAAAGAAGTTAAGTGATCCTTGGGGTGTGAGTCATAATATTAATTTCAAAACTCTTAATTACACTAAGGATAACTGGCTAGCAACATTTAGACCTCCGACTCAATTAACAACGGAGAAAGTATTTTGGAAGTTAGATATGGAAAAAAGAAAAGCTGAAGAACTTGTTGCGAATAATCCTCCCCTTAGGAAATTGCCTCCAGCTACAGTGTATCCACCCAATACACCAATGCATTTAGTGCCTAGAACTCTTCCCACTCAAAGTAAAACCTTAATCAGCTTATACGTAGTTTACCAACTATTTGTTGATTTCGATAAAACATGTAAGAAGAGAATCACACCAACAAGAATTACTGAAGGGGAAAGGGGTTTTCAGCAAACAAAAGCATGTTATCTAACAAAGGTCATTCCATTCTTTAAACAATTTAAAGAACAATTCGAGGGTATTCAAAAGGCCTTAGATACAAAAGTTAATGAAATGAAAAAGATATTTAATGAAATGGAAAACAAAGTTAAACTTAATGCATGTGAGCTTAAAAGTAATGAGATTGAGAGGAAGAACATTCACATCCTTAATGAGAATTTGATTTCCAGATGTATTGCTCAAGATGTGTTTTATACTGTCACAAATTGTTAGGAATTAGAAAATTCAGTCATTAAAGTGTCAGTCACCTCAGGTATATGTAATCATTAGAAAGCTCGTAGTCGTAGTTATTTAATGTTAGTAAGTTGTTAGTTAAGTAAAACCGTAGAGGATGGACGGGTCTTTACCCACTGTATGCCTGATCCACAGCCCGTAGGTGGCGTTTATTGTAAGACACTATAAATATCCTCTACCTCCCAAGGTAGAGGATTGGAGCTTCAATACCATTTTTCTTTGTTTCACATAGTTCCCAACTCTCTTCCATTTCTCTCACTAGAACTTTCTCTCTCTAAAACTTGTTAACGCCTCATGTGATCATGGTTTGATGTGTTTGTGAAATCCTATAACTTACAATTGGTATCAAGAGCCATGGTTTGATCATCTCTCTTACATATCCTTGGATTTCTAGTGGTTTTATATGGTTTTTGGGTTTGAAAAAGTTTAGTGGTTTTTGCATCATTTAGATCATTTTTTGTGTTAAAGTTTGAATTTTGAGTGTACTTTTGTGTTTAGAATCATTGTATGTGCTTGGGTTTTGATTTGTAAAGCTTGAATCACTGTGGTTGGGCTTGTTTTGGATTGAAAAGCATTGCTCTTAAAGTTTTCTACCTAGCGACTTGGCTCTCGGAGTTGTTTTCTTGGTAGCGAGTTACTTTGTTAATTTCCAGCGACTTGTAGTTAGAGGAGTAGCGACTTGAGCATAGCGACTTGTCTATTGAGACAAGCCGAAAAACAGTACAAGTTAGTGGAGGTTCCACTTCGGCTAGCGACTTGGTTGGGTTAGCGACTTGTTTCTATTATTTCTAGCGACTTGGCTTTATAGTTCTTGGCGAGTTGTTCTATTAGCGACTTGTATACTTAGCGATTTGGTGCAGTAATGACTTGTCTTCAACGACTTGATTCTTAGCGACTTGGATACTTAGCGAGTTGTTCTTTAGCGACTTGTCTGCTTAGCGATTTGGTGCTTTAGCGACTTGTGTTCAGCGACTTGGGTCTTAGCGACTTGTGCTTAGCGACTTGATTCACAGCAACTTGAGGTTTAGCGAGTTGCTACTTAGCGACTTGGTGCTTAGCGAGTTGGTTCAAGGGTTTTAGCGACTTGGTTAATATTTGTTTCTAATACGGTTTTCTCTTGATTTAGTAAAATCCCGTGAAAGAATCTATTTCCCGGTTTAATCATAGAGTTATAAAATCCCGTGAAATCTGTAAACATGTCTACCAACGTGCCTACAATCATCTCTACTGTAGCTGAGGACGTTCAAGCAGCTGGTTCAGACACTCGTCCACCCATGCTTGACAGAACTGACTATGACTCATGGGCTCAACGAATTAGGCTGTATTGTCTGGGAAAGGAAAATGGAGTCAACATTCTCAAGTCAATTGAGACTACACGAGACATAATTGATAGTGCTGTAGATGGAACAATGATCTTTGGATTGGACAGACCAAAGACGTATGATGAGCTCAGTGATATGGAGAAAAAGAGATTCGATGCTGATATCAGGGCTTCAAACATTATACTTCAAGGTCTTCCAAAAGATATCTACAAGCTTATCAATCACAACACTGAAGCCAAGGCAGTTTGGGATAATGTCATGATGCTTCTCTCGGGTTCTGAATTAACTAAGGAAGACAGAGAATCACAACTGTATAATAAATTTGAGCACTTTAAGATGAAACCAGAAGAAAGTGTCTATGAATATTACGTGAGATTCCACAAGCTTGTGAATGATATGAGGAATATCAAAATGACCATGCCAAATATTCAGCTGAACTCAAAGTTTGTGAACAACATGAATCCCGAATGGCACAAATTTGTCACCTCTGTGAAGCTAACCAAAGGATTGAAGAACACCAACTATGAGCAACTGTATGCCTTCCTCCTTCAGAACGAGAGACATGCTATGTTTGAAAGAATGATTCTTGAACAGTTCAAAACTAAACAAGGAGAAACAAGTTCTTCAAATGATTCAGCAGCCTTTTACACAAATGTTGGAATTACCACCAAAGCTTCTCAAGTCATACCTACGGGTAATGGTAACTACAAGCTCATTCCTGATCCAGCATATAAGCCTCCAGACTCAAACACAATCATGGAAAACTTCATCAATCAACTGTCTCTCATGGTTAGTCAAAATCTGAATACCACTCCTCACACCAACAATAACCTCAGAACAGCGTCCAACCCACACAATCAAGCTACTATCAGAGATGGAAAGGTTATGGTGCAACCAGTTCAAGGAAGGCAGTATGAACAGGGAAGAGGAGGAGTAGGTGGAGGGTATGTGGCTAATCAGAATCGTGGAAGAATTACCAATCGGGGACAAGTAAAGAAAATCAAGTGCTACAACTGTGGTGGTGATGGACACATTGCAAGGAACTGCACATCTCCAAAACGTCCTCAAAATGCAGAATACTTCAGAGACAAGATGTTGCTTGTGCAAGCTCAGGACAATGGTGCAGTTTTGGATGAAGAGGAGTTGTTATTTCTTGCAGAAGGGAATGCTAAGACATATGATGCAGATGTGGATGAGCAGCCAATTCAGGAAATAGGTCACAATCATCAAAATGCCTTTCAAGTTGCCGATTGTGATGCATATGACTCTGATGTCGATGATGAACCTACTGCCCAGACAATCTTCATGGCTAGCATTTCTCCAATGGTCTCTCCAAATGTCTCATCATCAAAGCAGGCTGGTCCTTCCAAAGAATCAATCATCTCTGAGGTATTAAAACTGTATGATGAAGTTGATAAGCAAGAGATGCATATCAATGTACAAACACATGTAACTAATGAATCAGATATGGATAATGTGGGTAATAGTAATATTGTCCCATATGATCAATATGTGACACAAAGTGAAAGTGTGATTGTACCATGTGATGCATCTTTTGCAGTCAATGATGACTATGTCTTTGATGAATACACTACATGTGCCCCTGATGATTCTGTTATCTCTGAACTGAATGCCTATAAAGAACAAGTTGCTGTGTATGAACAACGTACTAAGTTTGTGTTAACTACCCGTGAGCAGGAAATGGATGACCAAATGCGTGCAATTATCAGAAAAAGTAATTTTAGGGAAGAAATATTAAAACAAGAGCTAGATTCCTTAAAAGAAAAGCGTTCTAAAATTGCTAAGCAAAAACAAGAACTTCAAGAAAATGTGAAAGTGCTTAAGCAGGAATTTAATGCTAAGGAATCAAAACTTTTAAATGAATTTTCCAACCTAAAAACTTTGAAAAACAAGTTTGAAAATAAGTTGTATGTGCAAGGGAATACCATTCAGACTGCTCACATGATCACTAAGCATAGAGTCTTAAGCGATAAGCATAGTATTCCCATTGTTGAAGAACCAAATCCTGAGGTAGGTAAAAAGGCTAGAGCTGCTCATAAGGTACTATATGATGGTAATGAGATTCTTAAGCCTAGGCAAACACCATCATGTATTGGAAGCATAGAAGAGGATAGAATATTAGATGATGCATCTAGGGAGAAAATGGATACGAAGCTTAACGATCCTGCATGTAAAAAGAATAACATAACGATCATACCCCATGATTACACTAAGGAAAATTGGATCTCCCTGAACATGTTTAAGCATCAAACTCAATTAACCCCAGAACAGATTTTTTGGAAGAAAGATATGGGTAAACAAAAAGTTAATGTACTTGTTAAAACAAACACTCCCCTTAGAAAAATGCCTGCAGCCACTGTGTATCCTCCAAATACACCAATGCACTTAGTTCCTAGAACTATTGCCACTAATAGCAAGACCTTAATCAGCCTGTATGTAGTTTATCAACTATTTGTTGATTTTGAGAAGACATGTAAGAAGAGAATCACACCTACAGGGATAACTGAAGGGGAAAGGGGTTTTGAGCAAACGAAAGAATGCTATTTAACTAAGTTCATGCCTTTCTTTAAACAATTAAAAGGTCAATTTGAGAGTCTTAAAAAGGTGATGGATTCAGATATTAAAGAAATGGAAAAGGAATTTGATGCAATGATAGTTGAGGTCAATGACTATGAGCAAGAATTAAAATATAATGAGATTGAGAGGAAGAACTTGCTTACCTTAAATGAGAATCTGATTTCTGAATGTATCACTCAAGATGTGTTTTACACTGCCACGAACTGTTCAATTAATGCATCTCGATTTCATGAATTATTTGTTACTCTGAAAGTCTCCCATGATCGTGTCATTGAGCTTGAGAAAACTAACTCTAGATTGCATGATAAAGTTGAACAGGATGATCATGATAACCTGGTGAAACAGTTTTTTAAATTGGAAGTTGAGCATCTTGCTTTGCAATTAAAATATCAACATCTAAAAGAAAATGTTAAAACCTCAAATATCAAGACATCCTTGGATACTCCTGAATTTGATGCAGTTTTTGAAATTAGCAAACGTGATGAACAGATTCGAGCTCATTGTAACACGATCAGAAAAATGAGAACCCAAATTTCATAATTAAAGGGTGAAAAGAACAATGTGACTGGCTCCCAAATGCCTCCTCCTTTAGATTCTCAGTGTTCTCAAACTTTTCATCTTCAAAACTTGGTTAATGTTTTACAAAAGGAAAATGAGAGTTTTCTAGAAGAAAATGAAAAAGTTAAACAATACTTTAAAGAGTTATATGATTCAATGAAAGTCACTTGTGACAAGAACAACGAAAAAATAACGTCTTTACAAAAGGAAATTGAGAATCTGAAGAGTCAGAAAAAAGGGAAAATGCCACTTGTCTGTAATGAGAATGTTGCATCGAAGTCATCTACAAACTGCAAATATACTGTGACTGTTAAATATATTCCTCCTCATCTTAGATATAACGAATTTGTGTTTCATAACTATTTCGCTCACCTTAAGGATAGTCTAGAATATCTCCGTGAGATTGTTGAAGAAGATTACATAAACAAGCCACTTGATAGTGAAATTAGGTTTGCTTGCATTCAGGCCAAACGATCTCAGGAGCTGTTAGAATGTTTAAGAGCAACATGTCGAAAATCCTTATGTGAGAATAATAAAGCTGTGATGCCTTGTTCTATGCCTAGTGCTAAGTATGCAAACCATTCTATGCCCAGTGTTAAGAAAGTGAAATTTAAAGTGCCCACAAGTAGTACAAATCCCTGCACTTCTAGTTCAGGAATGCATAAGGTAGCCCAACCAACTAATGTTCCCATAATTCCCTCTACAGGAGTAATCAGTGACACAAAAGCAAGCGGGTCAAAGCCTCCAGGCAATACAAAGCAAGATAGGACCTCACAAGCTAAAAATGTGCAATGGAAGAAAGTAGAAGATCACCCTAGGAACATTAAGTTTGAGTTGAATAAAATGAATCGTGTTGATTCTAGTATTAGCTATAAGCGTACTGTAATTAATTCGAATTCTGCTACTTTTGGCAAAACATGTAATGATGATTGCTTGGTTTCTGTTACTAATCATGAATGTGGTGTGCATGAGTTGATTAATGCTGTTAAATGCCCTGTTAGTATTGTCAATGCAAAAAATCAAGCAAAGAAGGGTAGAAAGCAATGGCAGAAGAAGGTTTGAAAACATTGGAATCCCACAGGAAGGAAATTTAGTAACATAGGTTATCAGCGGATACCTACTGGCCGCAAATTCAATCTTAATGAGATGTGCCCTAAATTATCTAGATCAATGCCCATTAGGAAATGGATGCCTACTGGTAGAACTATTCCTTTAAGAAATGAACATACTTTGAATAGGTCAAATACTGACACTAGTACTGCATCTATCCCTAATGAGTCCATTGTTTCTATTTCTGATGTGGGAGTTCCAATCACTATTACTAACCAAATGGAACCCATTCTTGCATGGGGATCCCAATTATCCAGTTATCCATTCTTGTCTGTGTTCAATTGCAGATCGTTCAAATCGTTATGTGGTACCTGGACTCAGGCTGTTCCAAGCATATGACTGGAGACCGGTCACGGCTCATGAACTTTGTAAGTTAATTCATCGGGACTCTTAGATTTGGGAATGATCATTTCGGTGCAATAATGGGTTATGGAGATTATGTTGTCAGTGATAGTGTTATCTCCAGTGTATATTACGTTGAAGGTCTTGGTCATAACTTATTCTCTGTCGGTCAATTCTGTGATTCTGATCTAGAAGTGGCTTTCAGAAAACATACTTGTTTCGTTAGAGAACTTGATGGTAAACAACTTTTAAGAGGAACACGTGGTTCAAATCTATACACCATCTCTATCGAAGATATGATGAAGTCTTCTCCAATCTGCTTTTTTTCAAAGGATTCGAAAACAAATTCATGGTTATGGCATCGTCATCTAAATCACCTGAACTTTGGCACCATAAATGATCTCTCCAGAAAGGACTTAGTAATAGGCTTACCTAGACTAAATTCTGAAAAGGATCATCTTTGTTCAGCATGCCAATTGGGAAAAAGCAAGAAGTATGCCCACAAACCCAAACCTTCAAACTCAGTTATGGAAGTTCGTCATACCATTCACATGGATTTATGTGGATGATGAGTGTCTAAATACTCATCATTTTTGTACCGTTTAGAATGCCAAAAACATCTGAAAACACTCAAAAATGCATCAAAATGATGAAAATATCACAAACAAGTGTTTTATGTGTTTTAAATGCAAAAATATCAAAATCTGGTGAAAAACGTATCAAGTTTGCATAATTGGCAGTTTTAGTCCCCCAAGTTTAAAAAGTTGTCAAAAACAGTCCCTGGTATATCAAAATAAAGAAAAATATCATTTTAAGTCCTTAGGGATTCATAAAGTTGTCAAAACAAGTCCTTGAAATTTAAAATTGCAAAATTACAGCTTTAGTCCCTTAAGTTTTGAAAATGACAAAAATAGTCCTTGGATTTATTAAAAATAGAAAATAATCAGCTATGGTCCTTGTACTATTAAATATTGGCAGTTTTGGTCCTTGTGATAACTTATGGATAATTGCAGGTTTGGTCCCTTAACTTTGGCAGAATTACACAATTAGTCCTTGTATTAAACAAAAGCCAAATGACCCCCTTTTGTATTATTACCCCTGCCAAAACCTAAAAGAACCCCCAGCCAACACCCTTGACCCCCCTAATTTGGACCCCCTTCATATTAATATCTGGTCAAATAAAGTCAAAACGCGCCAATACCACCACCACTGTTCACTTCCTTCTCCACAAGCTGCAAACCAAAACCAGAGCTGGTTTTACCTCCTTTTCAGCAATTCCACCTGTTTTTCCACTTGAATACATCCCCCTCCACCTACACAACCTCCCAAGTTTCTTTAATTGCTATAACCTGCTCTTGACTATTTTGGCGCCAAAAATCCAAATGGACGTATAGGATGACTTTGACCAATCCAATGGTTGGATTGAGGTGGGAAAGATTCAGAGATAAAGACAGAGTCTCAAAAGTCTATTATAAAGAGGAATGGAGCAATGTGAACAAGTATCTAGCCAAATTTAGTTTAATGTATGTCGTAGAAGTTAATTTTCAAATAAAAGTGTAATTTTAAGCTTCCAAGTACTGTGTTTAAGTTTTTCAAGTGTATTTGAATCTGTTTTCAGTAATCAATTTCAGTTTAAGTCCCATTTCAGTTTATGCAGAATTTTACCTTTGTTTAAAATTGCATTAAGTTCAAATGTTGTTATTAGTTGTTATTAAGGACTGAGTAAGATCACATAAGCTCCTATAAAGCTTATTAAAGCTTTTAGTAACTCTAAAACTTTGTTTAGTATCAAAAACAGAAAATTCACAAAAATACCAAAAAAATTAGCTAAAAATAAAAAAATATGGAGAAGGTACAAGAAGACTGGTGAAGAGCTGAATTTGGATTGCTTATTGGTTTAGAGTTTCTTGGGAAGCCATAGGAGTGATCTCAGTCCTTGGTTCTTTGTCTTGTGCATTAACTCATTTGTAAGCCATTTATTGAAAATTTGCATTTCCTAATATAAGTGTTTAGATATTGTTAATTCCAGTTCAATCTTGTTTAAATATAGTAATTACAAGTTAATAAATAGGTTACTTAGTATAAAAATTGGTTTTAGTACAAAAATCTTCAAAACAGTTGCTAAAAAGGGTGTTTGTATTTGCAGATTTACTTGTGCTAGAAACCAGTGGTGTTGCTGTTTATTGTTGTTCTAAGACACTATAGCATCTATTAGCTTAGTCAAACCATAAAATACTGTCCTTGTTCTTTAAAAAGTCAAAATCATCTTGATACTGTCCTAATTCATAACTGTTGGAAATTTATGTTTCATAATTATGCATACAAGTGTAAAAGTTGTTTATATAGCCTAAATCAGTTTTATGGTAGCCTAATACATCAAATATGATTATCTAGGATCATTCAAATCTCATAAAAGTCAAACTTACTGATAAGGTTTTAAAAGGTACCATTTTGAGGGGTCATTTAAGTCCTTATTTGATCACTTTTGTATCCGTTATTGCTTAATATCGCTCCTTTTCACTTTTTAGGTCTCGTGAAGGCAAAATGCTGGAATGGCACTTATTTGGACGAAAAGGCGCGAATATATGAAGAAAATGGCCAAAGTCGAAATCGAGACACTCACAGTCGCTGAATGTAGAAGGCGACGGCGTCAGGAGCTATTTGCGACGCCGTCGGAGAATTATTGTGATGGGTCAGAACTCAAAACTCGTGTTTTATATAAGCGCGGAAAAGCAGGTTTATTCACGGTAAGGTCGTAAAACGGAAGTGCTCTGGATTTTTCACTTTTCCTCGCTATAATTCGTTATTGCCTATGTTTTCACTAGTTTATTCCTGAATTTACTGGGGAGTTTTACCATGGAAAATTTTGGAATAGTCATTCAAACTGAAAATACTCTAAACTTACTAGGATCTATTAGTATAAACTACATAATCCGATGGTATTTTGACTAAATCCGATATATTTGTTGAAAATGTGAACATACGTATTAATACTTTGTATTTAAAGGTTGTCAATACTTAATCCTGTCATAGTTCTACTAAAACTGAAAAATTTCTTGTTCCTGTCATAAAATACCAAACTGATTCGATTATC
>BPTQ01000008.1:194791729-194803674 GCA_019973895.1 Chrysanthemum seticuspe
GCGCCTTAGAGTAGGAGTCTATAATCTCTAAGTGGATTTGTAGACAAGACCCTTTGGTAAGTTCAAAGAGTTAGGGAGAAACGCATACCCTACAACTTTAGAAACACAACGCAACTAGGAATAAGACGTGACACTCAACCATCAATAGGAGATAATTAAGGAGTAGTACAAACTAAGTAAACACATCTTTAAACTATCATACGAGCACACATTAATTAGACATAGACTCCCACAACCTTAGTTTAGATAATTAGATAATAGTAGAGTAATCGGTAGAAATACCAACCCCCCAAATCCAATACCCGAGATTCGTACCTTTCCATTTTCATAAAATATAAAAAGATAAAAAATAATCTTCCTCAACCTTAACCTTAGCGTAGTAACTCCCTACTAGCATTCCTATTCCCCTAGAGAACGATATCAATACCCGTGGCTTACCCTAATTACTACACTACAACGATTAGGTTCACTGCCTAGGGTGTTATAAAACTTGCTCGAAGAAAAGGAAGTTCCTTTGACCCCGAACGACGCGTGTAGCGTTATCACTTACTAGTTTATTTTAAAAAGTCAAATTTCAAGCTTAGTCGTTTTTGAATAAAATAGATAATTTTATTTGTGTGTTTAATATTAAGATTTAGCTTAAATCCTTTTGGGATATTAAAATTTAGCTGCTTAAATAAATTAGAAAAATATTAGTTTACCTTTTCTTAGCTTATAAAGTGCTTATTTCTCAGTTTCTTTTAAGTCCTTTTTCAAAAACATGCTCTGTGCACCAGTGTTGATAGCCTATTTCACAAGCTCTCAGAGAGCTTATTAGTGACCCCTAGTTTATGTACCTTAGTTTTTTGAGAAGCTCACCTAGCTGACTCAAGGTTACAAGTGCTTATTTTCCATTTTTAGCTTATTTACCTAGCCTGCTAGTAGCTTTTAATTCTGTCCATTTTGTTTAAGTATACCAATAAGCCAGTGTTCACAAGTTTTTCAAAAGCTTCTCACAAGCTCACTAGTGTAATCCAAATCTTGAAAATTAGCTTTTTGGATAGCTCAGTGGGTCAACTTGTTAGTTCCATTGCTTATTTTCATTTCCAAGCTTATTACATAAGCATAAATTAGCATCCAAAGTTGTCCCAAAACCTGTTTGGGTAGTCTAGATAACTGGATTGCTTATTTGGTTCCTGTGGCTTATTTAGTGCTTATTTCTAAGTTACTTTACTTATTCAGTTGTTAAATTAGCTTATTAACAGATATATAGCTTATTTCCAGTCTAACTTAGCTTATTTATTAGCTTATAAGTCACTTAGCTAAATCCTAGTGCTTATTCCATTTTTGTTCACTGTTAAGGAAAATAAGCTCAATCAGTGCTTATTTATAAGTTTTTGTGCTTGTTCAGTTGTAATTCTAGCTTATTATCAGTATTTAGCTTATTTTCATTTTTCATTTTGCTTATTAAGTAGCTTATAAGCCATTTGGCTTTAATCTTTTGCTTATTTCCAAATTTTGCTCACTGTTGAGAAAATAAGCTCAAACTGAGCTTATTATTGGTTTTCATAAAAAGTTACAGTTATAAAAATTGCTTATTTCAGTTAGCTTAATAAGTTTGTGAAGAAAAATCAAAAAAATAAAAAGTTAGCAAAAAGGTCATTGCTGGGATTCGAACCCTGGCCACCCAGCTCACCACACACACACACTACCACTCGCCCTTGGGTCTTTTTCTGTTTTTCTTTACAATATTTAATATATACCCCTTTTGTTTCCAATTAGCTTATACGTATTAATCAGCTTATTTCCAGCTTATTTATAATAGCTTTTTCAACTTTTGTATTTTTCATAGATTTGTATTAGTATAAAGTATTTTATAAAAAAGTTTCAGATTTTTCTCAATAGTTTTAGTATTTTTAAACATTTAATTAGTGAAAAATCGTATTTAATTCATAATAAAAAATATAAAAGTCAAAAAAATATAATTCTTTTTTCTAAAATTTTCTTTTGTCATATAGTACGTAAGAAAATTGTTTTTACACTTGTAGGTCTTTTATTTTACAAATTTTACGTTTTTGCTTGCGCACTCGCGTAATTTTCATAAATAACGCTCGTTTTCATTTTAAGTCACGTTTTTAGATAATTTAAGTTTACGTTTTAGTTAAAATAGTTTATTTAAGTTATTTTATTTTATAAATCACAAAAACATCATTGTAAAAATAGTGATAGCGTTTATTTAATATATTTTAACTTTTTAATTTTCTTTAATTTGCATTTAAGCCCCTGTAATTTACAAAACTTTTCTTTAGGTATAAATAACTCAAAATCCTTACTGATCACTATCCTTAGTGATTATTCGACATCTGTCTGTGTTAAACACCATTCATCCTCCGTGGGACTTAACGACCCAGGAATCCACTATATTCCTCTGATCTTAATTGCATTTGCTTTCTGAACTGTTTTAAGTTTATTACGGTTGACCATTCACAAGTGGTTAGCTTGTGTGATTAAACTTGACTGTTTGGAAGCGAATCAAATTTTGGCGCCGCTGCCGGGGAGGCTGTATGCGTGTTTTAAGCAGTTTTCAGACCCGTACTTGAACATATACCACCGTTTGTAAACAGTTTTTTGTAAAGTTATCATAAATCAAAAAGTTCATTAACACTTTTCCTAAAGTGTTAACAACACCAAAAATATATAAAACAACAAAACAATCGTAACGTTTTCTAGCTTGTGTTTCTTTTAAGGTGATTCTTAAAGAAATACGATTTGGTTAAACGAGACGATACCAAAAATATTTTCCAAAAGTTTTTAAACCATCAGCACATATCCATACCTACGTCTTTTCAGTGGTACTTATATACATAAAAATCAACCACCGCAAATCAAGGCAGTACACCTACCAACTGGGGGTGTGACCATAATAAGTTCCCGAACCACAGATTTAAAACTTGCCTTTGTGTCACTTGTGATTTGGTGTACCTTTTTCAAAGAATCCATTTCATTTGTGATTATTGGTTAAGTTCACTTGTCGTTTTGCCTCGCATTTGTTTTGAAAATTAATTTTTATACTTAGTGCATGCGCACTCGTTCTTCCAGTTCTACAAGTCCACTTTCTGAGCTTGCAAATATTCCTCGTAGACGTAGAGGACGTTCTGCTCCTTCAGCCGTGACTGAGGAACGTCTACCACCACCACCCCCTGTCGAAATGGCAGAAGATAAGCCGATGAATGAGCTTCTCCAAGCACCCATCGAGGGTTACGGAGATGCCATTGTTGTTCCAGCCATTGTGGCTGATACTTTTGAGCTCAAAACCGGGTTGCTTAATCTGGTAACCCAAAGCCAATTCTATGGTTTTGAGCGGGATGATCCTCATGCACACATTCGATGGTTTAACAAGATTGCATCTACCATCAAATACAAGAATGTCCCACATGAAGCAATTAAGCTTCTTCTGTTCCCATTTTCTCTAGAGGGACAAGCCCGGAATTGGCTTGAGAAACAACCCCCTCGTTCCATTGAGACATGGGAAGATCTAGTCACCAAGTTTGTTAACGAATTCTATCCTCCATCCCGAACTACAAGTCTTAAGAATGAGATAATGAAATTTTCTCAAAGATTTGATGAATCATTCGGGGAGGCATGGGATCGTTATAAAGAATTGCTTCGCAAGTGTCCGCATCATGGTTTTACCGAGTTAATGCAAATGGATACTTTCTACAATGGTCTGAGACAAGCTGACCAAGACTCTTTGAATGCCTCCGCGGGAGGTAATTTCTTGAGCAAGACCACAAAAGAAGCCTTGCAAATCATTGAAAACAAGTCCCAGGTCCGCCCTTTCCGCACAAAGACATATCAGACTCAGTCTAATGCTGGACCTTCTACTTCATCTCCCGTGAGTACATCTAGCACCGATGCTAAGATTGACAAACTCACAGATATTGTTCAGGCTTTGGTTCTTGCTAACCAAAAGAAAGTCACTTTCACTCAGACACCATCACATGGTGAAGTGAAAAAAGTTGAAGTTTGTGTTACTTGTGGTGGTCCTCATGCATACTTCAACTGTACTGCCACCGATGGTAGTCCGTTTGAAGCCAATGCTATAGCCGGTACTTCAAATCAGGGAGGTAATCAATACCGTCCTCAAAATGAACCGAACTACCGTGCTAACACATATCAGGCACCACCCGGTTTTAACCAGAATCCTTGCATACAAAACCGGAATCAGAACCAACCTAGAATGAACCAAGGTTATCAAAACCAAGGTAATTTCTATCCCGGACCCAATCAAGGTTTCCAACATCAAGGGAACCTTAATCAAAACAATTTCAATCGAGGGAATCAATTTCAGGGAAATGTGAATCCTAATCAAGGGAATTTTCAACAACAAGGTCATAATCAAAACATCCGACCTCAGAATTTCCCTCCACATCCTCCAGTACCATCATCTGATGAGTTATTGAAGCAATTCATGAAATCCCAAGATGAAATGAACAGGTTGTTGGTCAGTCAGATCGCTGATCTCAAGAAGTCTTTAAATGATCAACCCTCGGGCTCAGGAAAACTTCCGAGCAACACGATCGCTAACCCGAGGGAAGACGCAAAGGCGATCACAACCAGAAGTGGTGTTTCATACAATGGACCCGCTATTCCTACTACCTCTTCTTCTTCTCTCCCGAAGGTAGTGGAAAGTGAATCTGAGGCTACAAAGGACAAGGAACTTCCTGTTAATAACGGAGGTACCAACAATGTCCATCCTCAAGTTGTCCAGAAACCCAAATCTAATCCAGGAGTTGTTTTTGAACCACCTGTAGCTCCCGTTGAAAATACCAAATCCAAATCTTCTATTCCTTACCCATCACGTTTGAATGAGCAAAAGCTCCGTGAAAAAGCCAGTCATCAAATGGACAAATTTTTTCAAATTTTCCAGGAATTACATTTTGACATAAGCTTTGCGGATGCTATCATGCTGATGCCCAAGTTTGCATCAACTCTCAAACACATGTTAAGCAACAAGGAAAAGCTGTTTGAAATGGCTAAAACTCCTCTTAACGAGAACTGCTCTGCAGTTATCCTGAAGAAGCTTCCAGAAAAGCTTGGAGATCCTGGAAAATTTCTCTTACCTTGTGTATTTCCAGGAATGGTTGAATGCTTTGCCTTAGCCGATCTTGGTGCAAGCATCAACCTGATGCCTTATTCAGTGTGGAAGAAACTTTCTCTTCCGGAACTTACTCCTACATGCATGACTCTCGAGCTTGCAGATCGTACCATATCCCGTCCTCTTGGCATTGTTGAGGACGTATTTATGAAAGTAGGAAAGTTCCATTTTCCAGCTGACTTCGTGGTTGTTGATTTTGATGCCGATCATCGGGTTCCTCTCATTGTTGGACTAGGATTCCTGAGAACGAGCCGTGCTCTCATTGATGTATTTGAGCAAGAAATCACATTACGTGTTGGTAATGAAGCTGTCACCTTTAACCTTGATCAAACTTCGAGGTACTCCGCAAATTATGATTCTGAATCGGTTAACCGAATAGATATCATTGATGTTGCTTCTGAAGAGTACTCTCAAGAAATTCTTGGTTATGATCATAATTCTTCGAGTGATAATCTCACTCATTCATCTCAACCTATCATCGCCAATTCTACTCCTTCTCTCACCCCATTTGAGGAAAGTGACTTCATCTTGGAAGAGATTGAAGCCTACTTATCTAGTGATTCTGTTCCATGGGAAATTGATCACGCTCCCATCGACATCGAGGGGGACATACTTCTCATTGAGAAGCTGCTTAATGATGATCCATCATCACTCCCTCCCGTCGAACTTCATAACAAGGAAGTTAAGTCAGTTGATAAAACTGAAGAATTTCCTGAAGTCGAACTTAAGGACTTACCACCTCATCTTGAGTATGCATTCCTTGAAGGTGATGATAAATTACCAGTCATTATTGCTCGAGATTTGAGTAAAGATGAAAAGTCTGCTCTCATTAAGGTCTTGAAGTCACACAAGCAAGCAATTGCTTGGAAACTCTCCGACATTAAGGGTATCAACCCTGAGTTCTGTACTCACAAAATCTTGATGGAGGATGACTTCAAACCAGCAGTTCAACATCAGAGAAGAGTGAATCCAAAAATCCATGATGTTATCAAACAGGAGGTTATCAAACTTCTTGATGCAGGATTAATTTACCCGATCTCAGATAGCCCTTGGGTTAGCCCAATTCATTGTGTTCCTAAAAAGGGTGGCATAACTGTTATCACAAATAAAGATAACGAGTTAATTCCAACTCGGCTGGTTACTGGATGGCGTGTGTGCATTGACTATCGTAAGTTGAATGACGCCACCCGTAAAGACCATTTTCCTCTACCTTTTATGGACCAAATGCTTGAGAGATTAGCAGGGAATGAATACTATTGTTTCCTTGATGGTTTCTCGGGTTATTTTTAGATTCCCATTGATCCAAAGGATCAAGAAAATACTACATTCACCTGCCCATACGGAACTTTTGCCTACAGACGTATGCCTTTTGGCTTATGTAACGCTCCTGGCACGTTCCAACGATGTATGATGGCCATTTTCCACGACATGATCGGGGAAACAATGGAGGTGTTTATGGATGACTTCTCGGTCATTGGGGATTCGTTTCAGGCATGTCTCTCCCATTTAGATAAAATGCTCAAACGGTGTGAAGACACCAATCTTTGTCTAAATTGGGAGAAGAGCCATTTTATGGTCAAAGAAGGCATAGTCCTTGGCCATAAGATTTCAAAAAACGGGATTGAGGTTGATAGAGCAAAAGTTGATGTTATTGCTAAACTGCCTCATCCTACTACCGTCAAAGGTATTAGGAGTTTTTTAGGTCATGCCGGTTTCTATCGCAGATTCATACAAGATTTTTCTAAAATCGCCCGGCCTATGACTCATCTTCTTGAAAAAGATGCTCCTTTTATCTTCTCACCCGAGTGCATCGAAGCTTTTGAAACATTAAAGAAAAAGCTTACTGAAGCACCCATTCTCGTTGCTCCCGACTGGGACTTGCCTTTTGAGCTCATGTGCGATGCAAGTGATTTTGCTATCGGTGCAGTCCTAGGGCAACGTAGAGCTAAGCATTTTCAGCCTATCCACTACGCAAGTAAGACTATGACTGAAGCTCAGACCCATTACACCACCACAGAAAAAGAGCTACTAGCCGTGGTGTATGCGTTTGAGAAGTTTCGGCCGTACTTAATCTTGACCAAATGTGTAGTGTATACGGATCACTCGGCTCTCAAATATCTCTTTGCAAAACAAGATGCAAAGCCGAGATTGCTCCGTTGGGTTCTCCTCCTCCAGGAATTTGATATCATTATACGTGATAAAAAAGGAGCTGAGAACCTGGCTGCTGATCATTTGTCCCGTTTAGAAAACCCTCACCAAGATGTTTTCGAGAAAAAGGAAATAAATGAAACATTTCCTCTCGAGACACTCAATGCGGTTTCTTTTCGTGGAAACTCTTCTACCCCATGGTTTGCCGACTTCGCAAATTACCATGCGGGTAACTTCATAGTGAAAGGGATGTCAAACCAGCAGAAGAACAAATTCTTCAAAGATGTTAAACATTACTTCTGGGACGACCCCTACTTATTCAAAATCTGTGCGGATCAAGTCATCCGACGGTGTGTTTATGGACAAGAAGCTCTTGACATTCTCAAAGCTTGCCATGCTGGACCCACCGGGGGACATCATAGTCCAAACTACACCGCCAAAAAGGTGTTTGATTCCGGGTTTTATTGGCCCACAATTTACAAGGATGCCCATGAATTTGTCAAAGCCTGTGACGCTTGTCAACGTCACGGAAATATCTCTCAAAGAAATGAAATGCCACAAAATGCCATTCAAGTTTGTGAGATCTTTGACATTTGGGGTATTGACTTTATGGGGCCATTTCCATCATCTCGAGGAAACAAATACATACTCGTGGCTGTTGACTATTTGTCAAAATGGGTTGAAGCGAAAGCTTTACCTACTAATGATGCCCGAGTTGTTGTAAAATTTTTGAAATCTCTTTTTGCTAGGTTTGGAACTCCACGTGCTATAATCAGTGATCGTGGTACACATTTCTGCAATGACCAATTTGATCGTGTCATGCAAAAGTATGGTGTAACTCACCATCTCTCTACTGCATACCACCCCCAAACAAGTGGGCAAGTGGAAGTTTCCAACCGTGGTATTAAAAGAATTCTTGAAAGGACAGTAGGCGAAAACCGTGCATCCTGGTCGGATAAACTGGATGACGCACTCTGGGCCTTTCGTACAGCTTACAAAACACCCATCGGGTGTACTCCATACAAGCTAGTGTACGGAAAGGCATGTCATCTTCCGATTGAGCTAGAGCACAAGGCTTACTGGGCCTTAAAACATGCAAACTTCGATATTCAGACAGCTGGTGATCACAGAAAATTTCAAATGAATGAACTAAATGAACTCCGTGATCAAGCATACGAGAACTCTTTGATCTACAAACAAAAGACAAAGAAGATTCATGACTCTAAAATCAAGAACCGCGTTTTTAACGTTGGTGATCGAGTCCTTCTTTTCAATTCAAGATTGAAGATATTCTCGGGAAAGCTCAAGTCCCGTTGGTCTGGTCCATTTACTATCACTAAGGTTTATCCTTATGGCACCATTGAGTTATCTCAGCCCGATGGTCCAAATTTTAAAGTGAATGGTCATCGATTAAAGCATTACTTTGGAGAGGACATTCCACCCGTGATTGTCCCGGATCTACAAACTTTCCCCATGAACCAATGAATGCGGGGATCGAGTCAAGCTAGTGACTCGGGAATCAAAAACAGTAGCACACACCATATGGGTTTTCACCCATGTTTCTGTCTTCTTACCCCTTTTCTACCACCCTAGTGTGGGGGAGTTGCCCCCCGCTGTTGTATATAAACCTCACAAAAAAAAAAAATGTGTATATATCAAAAACAAAATAATGGCCGTAGTATTTCCCTTTTATGTTCTATGTTTCGGCATAACCGCCGGTACTTTGAATATTGAGGGCAATATTCATTTCTAAGTGTGGGGGGGATTCTCACGAATTTTATCATGTAATTATTTCACCCAATTCCCAATTTTATCATGTAATTATTCCACCCAATTCCCCCGTTTTTGGCCAAAATTGTTTTTTGGAGTAAGTGTTTTTCACTTACTCAGCAAATGGTAATCAGTCCGCCATGTCTAACCCACATAAGGATTGGCTAATCCAGGAGCAAACGGCTCTTGGTAAAGATATCTCAAATCCGTTTATGGCTTGCAATTTGCCCAAAATTGTATGGTGTTCAACTCACCATATCTTTAAACTAGTGAAAAGTTGGCTAGCCCGCAAGTTTATGGCTTGTGGTAAAGGCAGTTGGAAATCCATAATTGGTAATCGGCTCACCAAAGATAATATTGATAATTTATCTAAGAGTTGGCTAGTCCAGAAGCAAACGGCTTCTGGTAAAGACAAATCAAATCCGTTTACAGCTGGTGATTTGCTCAAAATCATTTGGTTATCATTGTGCCAAGGTTCTTACTTGAACTAAAATAATTGGCTACTCCAGAAGTAATGGCTTTTGGTAAAGAGATAAAATCCATTAATTTTTCTCAAAACATTGCTAGGGACTAGCAATATCTTAGTTTGGGGGATTGATGAGTGTCTAAATACTCATCATTTTTGTACCGTTTAGAATGCCAAAAACATCTGAAAACACTCAGAAATGCATCAAAATGATGAAAATATCACAAACAAGTGTTTTATGTGTTTTAAATGCAAAAATATCAAAATCTGGTGAAAAACGTATCAAGTTTGCATAATTGGCAGTTTTAGTCCCCCAAGTTAAAAAAGTTGTCAAAAACAGTCCCTGGTATATCAAAATAAAGAAAAATATCATTTTAAGTCCTTAGGGATTCATAAAGTTGTCAAAACAAGTCCTTGAAATTTAAAATTGCAAAATTACAACTTTAGTCCCTTAAGTTTTGAAAATGACAAAAATAGTCCTTGGATTTATTAAAAATAGAAAATAATCAGCTATGGTCCTTGTACTATTAAATATTGGCAGTTTTGGTCCTTGTGATAACTTATGGAAAATTGTAGGTTTGGTCCCTTAACTTTGGCAGAATTACACAATTAGTCCTTGTATTAAACAAAAGCCAAATGACCCCCTTTTGTATTATTACCCCTGCCAAAACCCAAAAGAAACCCCAGCCAACACCCTTGACCCCCCTAATTTGGACCCCCTTCATATTAATATCTGGTCAAATAAAGTCAAAACGCGCCAATACCACCACCACTGTTCACTTCCTTCTCCACAAGCTGCAAACCAAAACCAGAGCTGGTTTTACCTCCTTTTCAGCAATTCCACCTGTTTTTCCACTTGAATACATCCCCCCTCCACCTACACAACCTCCCAAGTTTCTTTAATTGCTATAACCTGCTCTTGACTATTTTGGCGCCAAAAATCCAAATGGACGTATATAAGATGAATTTGACCAATCTAATGGTTGGATTGAGGTGGGAAAGATTCAGAGATAAAGACAGAGTCTCAAAAGTCTATTATAAAGAGGAATGGAGCAATGTGAACAAGTATCTAGCTAAATTTAGTTTAATGTATGTCGTAGAAGTTAATTTTCAAATAAAAGTGTAATTTTAAGCTTCCAAGTACTGTGTTTAAGTTTTTCAAGTGTATTTGAATCTGTTTTCAGTAATCAATTTCAGTTTAAGTCCCATTTCAGTTTATGCAGAATTTTACCTTTGTTTAAAATTACAATAAGTTCAAATGTTGTTATTAGTTGTTATTAAGGACTGAGTAAGATCACATAAGCTCCTATAAAGCTTATTAAAGCTTTTAGTAACTCTAAAACTTTGTTTAGTATCAAAAACAGAAAATTCACAAAAATACCAAAAAAATTAGCTAAAAATAAAAAAATCATGGAGAAGGTACAAGAAGACTGGTGAAGAGCTGAATTTGGATTGCTTATTGGTTTAGAGCTTCTTGGGAAGCCATAGGAGTGATCTCAGTCCTTGGTTCTTTGTCTTGTGCATTAACTCATTTGTAAGCCATTTATTGAAAATTTGCATTTCCTAATATAAGTGTTTAGATATTGTTAATTCCAGTTCAATCTTGTTTAAATATAGTAATTACAAGTTAATAAATAGGTTACTTAGTATAAAAATTGGTTTTAGTACAAAAATCTTCAAAACAGTTGCTAAAAAGGGTGTTTGTATTTGCTGATTTACTTGTGCTAGAAACCAGTGGTGTTGTTGTTTATTGTTGTTCTAAGTCACTATAGCATCTATTAGCTTAGTCAAACCATAAAATACTGTCCTTGTTCTTTAAAAAGTCAAAATCATCTTGATACTGTCCTAATTCATAACTGTTGGAAATTTATGTTTCATAATTATGCATACTAGTGTAAAAGTTGTTTATATAGCCTAAATCAGTTTTATAGTAGCCTAATACATCAAATATGATTATCTAGGATCATTCAAATCTCATAAAAGTCAAACTTACTAGTTTATTTTAAAAAGTCAAATTTCAAGCTTAGTCGTTTTTGAATAAAATAGATAATTTTATTGTGTGTTTAATATTAAGATTTAGCTTAAATCCTTTTGGGATATTAAAATTTAGCTGCTTAAATAAATTAGAAAAATATTAGTTTACCTTTTCTTAGCTTATAAAGTGCTTATTTCTCAGTTTCTTTTAAGTCCTTTTTCAAAAACATGCTCTGTGCACCAGTGTTGATAGCCTATTTCACAAGCTCTCAGAGAGCTTATTAGTGACCCCTAGCTTATGTACCTTAGACTTTTTCCTGAATTTTCTTTGACTCTTTATTCGTGAAATATTCGATTCTTTTCCATTTGATTATAAAAAGATTAAATAAATTCGTCGATTTAAAATTATAGGGTTTTCCTAAATTCGATTTAGAATTATAATTTGTGTGT